>PVIU01005156.1:0-45237 GCA_004026605.1 Ondatra zibethicus
AATTGCCTCCCAGAGTAAATTTATTTGTGATTGGCAGAATGCATATCTCAAATAGAGATGAAACTGAATGTTTTTAGCTGAGATTTGAAACAACAACAACAATAAAAAGCTAGAAAAAAAATTAAAAAATGTCAGGCTCCGCTGTAACTTCTTTTGAGGTTTTGCTCCCTTCCCTCCTTCCATGGAGAGACAGCGGTCTTGTTTGAAAATGCCTCTGGTCGTCTCAGATTGTCTGGCAGGGAACAGGCAGAGATGGGGTATTTCACATTCCTCACTGTGGGGTTACAGCTGCTCCAATAGAAAGGGCCACCACTCCCCAGAGGCCCCTAGGGTCTACACGCTGTGCCCTGGCATACCCTCGCAATTTCTGTAGACAGTTGGAGTCTACACAATTCTGCAGTACCTCTCCTGAGTGACAGAAGAAGAAAGCATCGCAGTTGAGGCTCTTCCACAAAGCACATTGAAGCATGATTAATATAAACTCAGAGACAGAAATTGAGGTTCAACCTGAAGGCCAGAGTAGCAAAGCAGTCACCCACTGGCTCTTATTTCGATCTCAGTACGAAATGGCGATCCTGCCTCTCAGAATCTCAGAATGAGACTGAGTCTGAGAGCTGTCCCCTCCCATTTTATAATTCTGTCTAGGGCTGGGATTAAAGGCATGCACCACTGGGATTAAAGGCATGCACTGTGTGGTTACTATGGCAACTAGTGTGGCTACTGGGATTAGAGGTGTGTGTCACCACTGCCTGGTCTGCAAGGTTGACTAGTGTGGCTGTTTTACTTTCTGATCTTCAGGCAAGCTTTATTTATTAAAATACAAATGAAATGCCACGGTGCACCTAGAAGCCTTGCTTCAGGCCCTGGCAGCTTCTGTAGACTCCAAGTTAGAAGCTGTGTGTTTGGAAGCTCTACAAAAAAAGTCAGAGGAAGGGGGCTGAGGACACAGTTGAAGTTGGTAGAATGCTTGCTTTGAAAGCACAGGGACCTGAGCTTGATCTCCAGAACCTGTGTTCAAAAAGCTGGGTGTGCTGGTGCAGGTAACCCCAGAACCATCTGGGAGGAGACAAGTAGATCCCTAGGACCAGCCAGCCAAGATGGTGCCTGAGGATAACACCCAACATTGCCCTCTGGATCACACACACACACACACACACACACACACACACACACATGCGCTTGTGGACACACAGCACAGGAAAGATTATCTCAAGGTTTAGCCTTCTAAAATCTCAGAGGCAGAGTGTTCTGGGGGTTTCCTCACATTTTTCTTCTTCCTTTGCAGGATTCTGATACACAGTGGCTCAAGGGTGGGAAAAAAAGGTCAAACATCAAAAGATCTAGAATGGGTAATTGGAAGAGAGCAGGAACAAGGGCATGCAACAACTCAGTGCACTGTGGGGGTCTCATGGCACACGCCTGTAGTTGAGACAAATATTCAATGTGTCATTTTGGGGGAGGGGTTCTGTGTTTGGTTTTAATCCTTCACAGGAAGGTCTATCTATACCACCCCTTCCCACCCATCCCTTCCCAGCCACCCCATGGTTATTTTCATGGGAAGCCTGGTATTTAGAGGGTCATAGGTACTGACTCTTGTGCTAATGGCTGATTGTGTTTCATTCATTTCAGAGGCCCTCACAGGAGGTAGGATTCTAAGACCTGGAAGCCCAGGCTTCTACCCTTAACCCGAAGACACTGTGTGGATATCACTGATCTATTTAGCTTCAAATGAAGCATGCCAGACTTTCCACTGCTTCCCACCCAAGACAAGGGAAAAGCTGTTTAGAAAAATCAGGCCAAGATTACCCTAGAGGGAAAATGTTTTGAGTCTAGTGAAGGCTTTTGTTGAGTGACATTAATTATACTCGTTTAGGTTTGACATTATTAATTAACCTTCTCAGTTGTTTATATTGTAGCCTCTTATTAAAACAATATGATTAAAACAAATAATTAAGGAACACTACTACCTCCACAAGTCTGTGTATGTATCATTTTAGGCTTACAAAGACTTTTATCTACAATCTCATTTGATGTGCACAGTGATTCTATAAAGTTAATATATCAAGGCTTAGCCCCCATTTTCCTAATTTTTATTATAACAAACTATGCATGATATAAAATTTACCATTGTTATGCATATAATGAATTATATGCCTATAATTTTATGCATGTAATAGGGCATTAGATAACCCCATGTTTCCTTTCCCCCAGAGCCTAATAACTTCTAATATATCCTCTGTCTCTATGAGTTTCAGTATTTTAGGCACCTCATCCATAAGCCACGGCGCAACTGTCTTCTTGTACCTTTTTGTATCTCGTTAGTATGTCTTTAAGGCTCGTCCATGTTGTAGTATGTATTGGCATCCCAGTCCATCTTAAGACTCGATACATTTTGCTGTGTGTGTTTGCTGTATCTCTCTTCACCCTCCACGGATGCTTTGTTGTTTCTCTCCCTTTCAGCTACTGTGAAGAAAGCTCCTCCAGCTCTGGGAAACTGTTCTGATCAATACAACCGAGGCGCTACATCTGACCAATACAACCGAGGCGCCACAGAGTCATGAGGTAGAACAGGCATGAGTTCAAATCCCCAGTACCCATGCAAAAGGCTGGGAATGGATTTGAGCACCTGTTAACCCCAGCATTATATTATATGTATGGAGGTGGTAGGGCAGGAGGATCAATTTTTCCAAACCTATTTCTAGGTTCAGTGAGAGACCCTGACTCAAGGGAATAAGGTAGAAGTTGATAGAGCAGGAGAAGGACACTGGGCATTCTTCTCTGGCCTCTATACATGAATGAATATATACATGTGCTATTTCCATTTTATTCATATAATGTTTTGCATTCACTCACGTTCACAGGTGCCTCTCTCTCTCTCTCTCTCTCTCTCTCTCTCACACACACACACACACACACACACACACACACTCACACCACGTTTGAGGAACAGTTTAAATATCTTCCTGGGCACTACTCTGTACCCACAGGATGTCTTTTCCCCCTGACAACATGAGCTAGGTGGGGCGTTCTAGAAAAATCCTCCCCCACACCCTGACAGACTATTCCGAGGGCTATTTCCAGCTGGACTCTCGGGGCTTCTTGTAGGCTTTCTGCTTCGGGTTCCCCCTCTTTCCAGTTGAAACTGCTTCTCATGGTCAATGCTCGGCGACCTATACTTTGTAGCTGGAAAATGAAAACAATTTTCAAGTAAAAATTTAAGTTTTAAAAACCAAAAATAATGAAACCAAAACAAGTTCACTATTCCAGGAAGCAGAATGCTGGTTTGTTGGCTAAATACCTGGACCCCTTGGTTTCTTGCATCTTAACCATCTCATTTTAATAACACACCACAATACAAGCAATTGTGTGGGCTGGTTCCGCTTCCTTTAAGAAGGCTCGTTCTGTGCACCAACTTTGCTGTTCTTCTGTGTGGTTAAATGCTCATGCATTAAAATGCTAATAATTAAACTGTTACGATTGACTAATGAACTCTGCCAGTGATAAATGATGGTCTTGTTAGATTCACTGCGCAGCAAGCCTCCCTTTGTACTGAGAAAGTTAAAGGTTAAATCACTCTTGAAACCATGAGTGGATCTAGAAGCAATTACAATGTTTCCTTGAAACTAATAGTTGCTACAATAATGTTTCGATTCTAGCCCAGTGAGAGAGAAAAAAAGAATAAAAGTGTTCAGGGGCGAGGGTGGGGGAGAGTAACTCTGAGCGGTATTCACAGGGAAGGACATAGGGCGGTTTTTGAGTCCACAAGGCAGATGGTGTGAGTGTAAAGACTCAAGTCCACTTGTATACACGATTCTTGGAACCTCGGCTTCCAAGAAGAAAGTCTCAAATGGTGGCATTTCTGGACACAGCAGCGGGTGCACCACACTTCTGGTATTATTTGGAACGTAGAGGTTTAGCCACAAAGAAAAGTTCTCCGGAACTCTGTATGATTTGGGGAAACCTGATTAATCTCTTTGTGCTTCAATCTTCAAAAGCAAAACAATAACAACTCTCTAGGAAGAACATTCACATTGTCCTGCAGAGACAGTGTCTGTGCTTTTGGGAAGACTCACGGGGCTGGGTGATAGTTGCCTCTAACCCTGAATTCACTGCGGGTAAACATGTGACCCAGGCCTGGCCAATCAGAGCATCACACTTCCCTGTCCACAAATGGGCCTGACTAGAACCAGAAAGACAAATCCTGGGGTTAAGGCCCTAGCATTATAGAAAGACACAGACAGCCTTTCGTGAAAAACTCTATCCCTAGGAGCATGGGAAGGATGAAGAAGGTTGTTCATTAAAGATAACACAGCAAAGGCTGACCCCGTTCAACTTCATCCCATGACATGTAACAAGCCCGTACATTCCTTTGTATGTCACATTTGGCCAACCAAACACATTTTTGGCCAGATACATTTTGGTTATTTTATCAAGATACAAACTGTACTATATTCTATGAGAATCTGGAATTCAAAGCCACGAGGATTCTAAGACACGGTCCATGAGTTCTCCCTAAGCGAGAGTGTGGAGAAGTGAAAAGCAGAGGAAGCACCGGTGTGGCTGTATATATTGTTGAGATCGTTTGCTGCTCTGGAGCCCTGAAGAACCTGTGGACCGCCTTACAGAACATGTTAGCCGAAAGACTCTGCCCTCCCCAAGCCTGAGACTCCTCTCGTTATTTATTTGTTTGTTTGTTTTTCGAGACTGGGTTTCTCTGTGGCTTTGGAGCCAGTCCTGGAATTAGCTCTTGTAGACCAGGCTGGCCTCGAACTCACAGAGATCCACCTGCCTCTGCCTCCCTAGTGCTGGGATTAAAGGAGTGCACCACCACCGCCTGGCCTCCATTATTCTAAATTACACACTGCTATTGCTAGTGGGCTCAGTGGCTTTGGAGATGGTTCCAAGCAAAAACAAACAAACTAACTAAAAACAAAAACAAAACAAAAAAACAAAAGCAGTAGCGGCATTTGACTTGCCTTTGAGATAGGCTGAGCTGTCTGCTGCTTGTGGTGGCATCAGAAACCGCCTCAGTGGATATGTTCAGCATTCACCACAGCCAAGTGTTAAGGGCTTCATTGCCCACAGCTCTGAGAAGCATACAGATGTCTTGCAGAATTTTCTTCCCAAGAAAAGGAGGTACCGAGAGTTAGCAGCCACTAGGCAGCATTGGTGGTGACTCCTGGCCTTGTTTGTGCTATCTTCATGGAAAAGAAAAAAAAAGGGCATCATCGCAGGCGAAACATTTATTATTCAGACAAGTACCTGGCATAAAGTGGGTACCTAGTGAATGTAAATGAATGAAGTATAGATGAACAGATACACAGAGGTTTGGATGGATAAGAAAATATATTATTACTGGGAGGTTTGGAATAGAGGTTGAGGATTAATTCTGCACCCATCTAGAGGTATAAAAGGATGGGTTCCTGGGGGAACTTAAATTTGGGTGTCCCCAAAAACTCCCTTCCTACATGTATTGCAGTGTCCCTGAGCACAGCTGGAAGTCCAAGCAGAAGTTAATAAGAAAGCCACACAGCACACCTAATGAGGTTCTTAAGTCAATTATGAAACTCTCACCGATCATTTGTTAACATTTAAAAACCTTTACAAATTAATTTTATTAAAAAGCTCTCACAGTCTGTTAACTCCTTAAATGTGTTTTAAATTTGGTTTTTAACGTCACAATAGAGGGTGTGCATGTGCCTGGACTCTGAATTCTTCAGCTCCTGTAGAAACCAGCTGCTCTGCCTTAGACAACCAACCTGCTTGGTCGTGTTGAGGCTGGTGGCTCACCTAGCCCAGACTAGCCTCTAACTTGCTCTATGGTCTAAGATGACTTTGAACTCCTGATCTCCGACTTATGGATGTTGAGATGCCCCATTTATGCTGTGTTAAGAACTGAACCCAGGACTCTTCGCATGCTAGGAAAGCAATCTACCAGTGGAGCTCCCTCCCCTGCCCCTCAGTCTGTTTAAATTCCAGTGACTGTCAGCTCCCATGGGAGAGTGGCTTCACTCGTGAAGTTGCTGCCCCTGTGGTCCTTCTGAGTCGACAGGATGACCTCTCTGGGCATGCTATTTGATGCCTGTGGGAAAGGGCCAGGTGAATGCAGCCATCATGGACCCCAGGAAACAGATAGCCCCAAATCTGTTGGGAGCCACTGGCAGGCTCCCTAGAGAATCCAACAAAAGCACCTTTTCCCTCTAAGCCAGCAATATTTGAGCAAACCCACGTGAGAGGGCTATCAGACAGTCTGTCACTCAGCCACTTTTGCGGTAGCCGAGGTCTCGTTTTAAACACCATGTTTGGAGAGTCATGCAGACATCCTGAGAGGAGGCCAGAGTGGGGTGACAGTCACATGGCAATGTTCCCAAGCAGGACTGTATTTTGTACTTTGTGTGTGTGGGAGGCCAGGGTGTAAGAGATGGGGAAATGAGGAAAGGTTTAATGACTAACCTCCAACAAGTCCGTAGAGGCTTTCACAAGCATGAGGCCCACTCAGCTTATTTTCACAAGTGATAATGGAAGCCTTGTTTTGTTTTAATGAAGCAGGAGAGACTACAGTTAGGTCTGAGGAGGGCTGTCTTGAGGACACCATGTTATTTATAGCAGTGAAGAATTAACTGAGGAGAACCCATCCTTTCTGCAAACGTTTAAAAAAATCTGCCTCCTGGCTTGATGTGGCGATACAGGTCTGTGACTGCCCCACCGGGGAGGTGAAGACGATCATGGGTCTGAGGCCCACCTGGGCTGCACAACAATAATAGGGCTAGACTGAGTTACATTTGGGAGGCCTTATCTCAAGGAAGGGAAGAAGGAAATAAAGAAGAAAGGAGAGACAGAGGGAGGGTTTTGTGTGTGCTGTATCCTAACCACAACCACCAACTTCCTTGAAGATGGACTTTCAGCCTGTTCCCTCTGACTTTCCAGATCTTTACATCTCTGCATAATCACGTCTCTTGTGATTAAATACCGTGATACAAATATAGTGTCAAAATTAGTATTTTTCAACTAAGCCTTTTCTGTCCATATGCTTACTGTAGGAAATTGGGAAAACGGGTGGAGGGCTGCCTGTTCGTTCTTGGTCCTGCACAGGGCTCTAACGTCCAAGCCGAGCTTAGCATGACTGACATTTTCTGTGAGGACTTGTGACAACTTCATACTTCCTGTGAGAGTGTCCTGTGAGAGCCTGGAACTTTCTCTCTGGGGCAGCAGCTATGAGCGTCTGAAGCTGACCTTCCTCATATCTGTCAGAGTTGAATCTGGAGAACTATATGTTAACTTTCCCCATCCAAGTGAGAACATCCTGAAACCTGAAATCAAGGCACCCTTCATTTTGCCCATTTTCCTTCTTGCTTTGCACGCACTGCTATAAAACAACCCAGACTGAGTACTTTGGGACCAAACTCTGCATAATGGCTCTGCCTTCTCAGAAAGTGGCACTTCCATCTGGGATTTTCATAGCAGCAAGACCTGGCAGGACCACGGTTTGATTCCAGGTGGATGAAGTATGAAGCAGACCGTGCAGGCCTTTTTAGACACTCAAAGACCCCAAAGGGCATATTGTCTTCCCTGGGTCTGAAGAGGAATGCATTTCTACCAGTACACATCCGGGCCTCACCTCACTCCTGACAGGAGACACCTGCAGTCCTTCACCAGGTCACTGGAAGCAGGGCCCAGCTGCTCAGAGGAATGATGGAAAACTAAACACCCAGCTCGGGCTGTTTCTAAGTTCAAGGACAGATGCCCTCAAGGCCACCTGTTTGAGAACAGAAAATTGGTGCCTCCCTGCAAATCGCTAGAGAATAGGAACAGTACGGCATAAAATCATTGTCAACTTGATACTTTGTGGCAAATGAAAAACATGAAAGGTTTGGAAGTGTTAAGTGAGACAGGGAGAGAAAAAAGGTATGAAGGTCTCTAACGACCCTGTCCCACCTGGTTCTCCAGTGACAGCGGCTTCCCATACGTCTTTAACCTGTGACACGTCCTTAGGGATCTCATCTGGTTCCACAGAAGTGGGATATCCCATTTTCCACACTTCTTTCCACCTACCTTGCTTTGAACTTGGACTTGATGGCTGTGCAAGCCTGGCAGTCTGAATGCACCACCTCTTTTCCTCGTCTTGGCATCCATGCTTGCCCATGCGCACAGTGTTTTCGAGTAAGATTCCATTACACATGGACTGTGTTTAGCATAGGCTTCAAAATACCTTGCTTCCCTCCATGGTCCCCACCTAAAACTCATGAGGACAACCTGCTACATGTTCTGGCCCTTAGTCTGTGCCCCTACCATAATGAACCAATGCACAGATATAAACACGCCTGTCATTCACATTTAATTCCTGCTTTATTGTGTCTTCCTTTCTCTCCTACCAAAGGGTCAGTGAAATCCTTAACTCAAATATCAAGGTTCTTACAGTGGGACAGAATTAAAAATTTTTGAATTACTGCCCACTAAGAGCAATAGTTTTATTTTGTAGATTTATTTTTAGCTACAACTCACACAGGTAGTGAACCGTCCTGAGGCATTTACCTATAGGTACTTGTCATAAGGCAACTGTACTTTTTATCTGTGGAGTCACTTTCTGGAGTGAAAATCTGTAGACTTTGGGACCATTTAAGGGTTTAAAGAAATTCGGGAAATGATTTGTATTGCTCAGATCCTGAGTTTGGGACCTCTGAAGTTTGGGTATGGCCTGCAGAATTTTTTGGCCCTCGTTCCTAAATGGCTACAAGCATCCCTGTGGTCTCTCTGAGGTCAGAGTCAGAAGGATGGGTACCACAACTATACATCCTGTTCCAGAGTGAGTTGGGGATATGGCTCAGTTGGTAGAGTGCTCACCTAGCATGCTGCAAGTCCTGGGTTCAATCCCCAGCTCTGAATAAACTGATGTAGTTGCGCATGTCTGTAATCCCAGCACTTGTGAGGTAGAGACAGGAGTAACATAAGTCAAAGTGCTACATGCAATTCAATCGCAAGAAAGGAAAAAAACATCACCCAAGGCTACATAAAATATTCCCCCTTCCCCTTTAGCATGGCTCTGGCTCCCTTCTCTGGGATTGCAAGCAGGGGCTCAATGGGAAGCTGTGAAGTCCTATGCCCTAGAAGAGGTGGGCAGTGTTAATACCAGTCTGAATTTGCTCTCTGAGCAGCCTTGGCAGGGAGTCACCATCACCTCCAGTCCGCTCACACTGCTGTGATCCCACTGGGACCATTACTCCCCTTAATGTGGTCTCTTGGAACACAGATTCTCTCCTTACTGGATGGAAAAATGACTGCAATCGAACAAAGCGGTCACTTCCCATCTTTAACAGCAACAAATTAATGAGTCATGTGGATTAGAGGGACAAACTGCAAGTGCCTGGGGGACTTAGAAAACCAAACCAAACCAAATCAAACTTTGCTTTAGACGGGCTGATACAATCTCAACCTATTTGTTGGCAAGGTTGTTCGTTAACCACATAGTTGGACCAGAATGAGCCCAGAGGAAAGGCAGGGTAAGGGCCAGCAGCGTCCCAGCACCTGTCCCCATGTACAAACATCCTTATGCACTGGGACTGCTGTGACAAAGTTATTTCTCACAGTTACAGAAGCTGTGACGTCCAAGATTGAGGTGTCAACAGATTTAGGCCAGAGAGAATTTTCTTTCTGGTTCATGATGGTGCCCTGTGTCTTCATACAGAAGAGACGGGAGCTCAGGGGATGGGTCTGATATAGGTCTACTTTCCTATTTGTAGGGACTCCATTCTATGCTGTGCCTGCTACTCCAAGGTCCCACTTTCAAATCCTACCGGTTTGAGAATGCAGACAAGCATTTCAACCAAAGCAACAGTAGAAGTCTGGGGAAGAACATGCTGAAATCTCTCCCTGGTTTCAACCACGCATGCTGTAACAGAGAAGGGGTGACGACAGTTGCAGTCTGAGGCATGCTGGCTTCTGGGTCAGGTGACAGCATTCAGGAAGTGACTAGATGCAGCCACCTCCATTGTTAGGTCCCTTCCTGTGTGTCTCAGAGACATTACAAGAATTCCATGGGAAGAGCAGGGATGAGTCAGCAACTTGAGGATACGGATCATGCCTCTGCCACCGACATGTAGGTGCCTCGTTCCTGTTTATTTTCATGGAAATAAAAGCCCTTTCCTTAGATGTCCTTCAAGGCCGTTCTCAAATATAAAGTTCAAAGGTTCTTTTTCAACTGAGAACATTTTTTAACTTTTTAAAAAAATTATTTTATGTGTCTTTTACACCATGTCTCTTGATCCCATTCATTTCCCTGTCCCTTCACATCCATCCTCTGTCCCTACAAGTCCCTCACCCCAAATAAAACAAAAAAGGGAAGAAATTAAAAATCTCATCATTGAAGCTGTAGTGTTGACACAGGGAGTCATGCAGTAAACCCCTTTGCCCATATATCTTCACTCGCAAGTGTTCATTGCAAAGTGTCTTTGGTTTGGTTCGAGGCCTCTGGTTTCTGCTACACTATCAATGCTGGGCCCTCACTAGGACTCTTCCTGGATGCCCTGTTGTTGCCCTGTGTTGTGGAGATCCTGGAGCTTTGGATCTGGGTCAGGTACCTTCACACGCTCCAGCAGATCATAGATGGGGTGGATGTTGGGGCAGAACAAGTCATAACCCTGGTTCTGGGCCTGGTCAGCCTGCCAGTTCTCCCCTGTCCTCACCACCAGGGTGAGATCTCCAGCCTTGGCCCCGGCTAATTCACCTCTTGCAGCAATGAGCGTGGGGTGGGGCCGGTTCTCTTGCTTTCAGGCCCTCTGGGTTGGCTCTCCCACAGGTACACCTTAGGGCCAGCTCTACTGTGTTGCCCAGGTGAGATACAGAGGCCACTCTCCTGAGTGCTGCAGCTGGTGAGGGGCAGAGACAGTCCTCCCACTCTGATGACCCTAGGGCCAGCTCTTCCACCTGCCTCAGGCTTTGATGGGAGGGAGGTGGAACGGAGGGCATCTCCTCCCTGCCCATGCTGCCACATGCCAGCTGAGAACATTTTGATGTAAGAAAATTTATTTGCATTTCCTACAGAGAATTCAGAAATAAATATAGGTTAGAAATGGGAAAAATATCAAGTCTCAAATCATATTTCTGAGAAGCAAACATTATTTACAGACTTGTGTTACGGTCCTGTGGGCTTTCAAAACTAGTCACCCATTGCTTGTAGTATTTATGAATGGAATCTGTTGCATTGTATGGAGAATGTATGGGCGCTCCAGTTAGCTAATCAAACAGTATTAAATTGATAGAACAGTAATCTGACCTTTGCGACAGAAGCACCTGGAATTTGCACCAAGCCTGTCCTTGAGTGTTTGCATTCAATGTGATGAGCCTATGAATGCCAAGTTGGTGGAGGGCTTTTTTTTTTTTTTTTTTGTGCTCAACACCAAATTACTCTCCCAAAGCGGATGACGAGACGCTACGGATAGGCCCATGTAAAACTGTTCAAAAAGAAAAATCCCGTAAAGCGGATGGATGCAGCACTTAAGGAATTTGGCAATGAATCTCAGGCTCAGGGCGCCATGGAAGGGTCCCTTGGATGTAAGAAATGAACAAATAAAAGCTTTGACTCATTTTAAAAAATTTGTTATTTTTTAAATATTAAAATTATTTTGAAAATGTATGTGTTTGTGTGTCTGTATGTGGGTATAGGCACGCGAGTGTGGGTGTCCATTGATCTCAGAGGTGTTGGAGCTCCCTGGAGCTGTAGTTAGAGACGCTTGTGAGGCGCACATCATGGGTGCTAGGAACTGAATTGAACTCTTAACTACTGAGCGTTCTCTCCAGACGAGCTTCGGCTCACTTAAAATTAATAAATACAACGTATACTTCCAGGAAAGGGTCAGGGCAGATGTGTGGCATTACTGTATACTTACTTTAATTTAATGTGCCATATAAAATTCTTGGGATGTTGGCCATATGGGTGCTCGCTCCATCTTTCATTATTGCTGTGTAGGCAGGATGTTTTGTACTTCCCTGACTCATAAACGATGTGGTGATTAACATCCTGATAATTCCTTTTTCACATACATATTAGTTTAATATGCAATTCCTAGCAATCATTTCTGGTGATTGAATTCAGGTCCCACGCTTGTCTTTCACAATGGAGCCATCTTTACAGCCCCTAGCAACCATTTGTTATGTGCTCCATTGTCATGATTATGGAAGCAAAAGTGGATGACGTACTAAGAGCTGCTCCAGGCTGCCTCTACTCAAGAGAGCTCAATAAGCAGTGGAGTTAGGGGGACTGTAGGCTGTACTCACCAGATAGCAAAGAGTTTGTAGGGGTACACCTCAATTTTGAGCACTCTGGAACCTCCACAAACCCTGGGAGTCTGCCTTTGAGTAGTGGGTGTTGCAGAGGAGGAGGCGGGTCATTGTGTTCTTTGGAAATCAGAACGTTCTCTGATAACAATCCTGGCTCAGTTATTCCCCGAGGAAAGAATGAAGGGGTTCTCCTTCACTGACTCTAGGAATGCCTTTTCATTACCTCGCTCGTTAGGACAGGGGAAGAATAAAACTTGAGGTCTCCTAAGCAGGCGCCTGCTAGATCCTTGAGAAGATAGGCCAATGGCTTTGTGTTCCTGCATGAATGAGAAAGGAAACGTGGGAAGAGATGGGACCAGTGAGCTCTGAGAACTGAACAGACATCCATGTGAGTGCCTGTTTGTACCCATTTCACAGACGGGTGCCTTCAGGACCTAGAGGTTCAAGTCATGGGTCCTACCCTAAGCAAGAGAGCTTTGGCAGGGCTGGAGACTTGTCATTTGTCCACGAATGGATATCAATGATAGAATTGAGTGAGGTAATGTCTCGGAATGTCCAATATAAACTATAAAATATTATATGTCTATGTGAGAGATGGCTATGGCCTATAAACCCAAATTACAGAAAATTTTAAAGGAAAAGCTGCAGAACAGTATCATATTGTTTTCCTAACGGAACTCTAAGAAAAATGAAGAACATATACTGATTGCTGCCATGGGACCTTGGTACTTCTAGGGTGTTCACTTACTTCATACTCCCAAGAAACCCAGATCGTTATTCCATTCTTACCAGTGAAAATCACGACCAGAGAAGTGATTAGAATAAAACCATGTCTTATGTAGAAGGTGATAAGTATGCTGGTTTTCCATCTGTGATGTGTTCCTAGGTCACACAAAATGTACCTGGGACCCATATATCCTCCTGGCCCCACACTAATAAAAAAGAACATGGCCATGACATGAACACTGATGTGGGATTCCCATCTGTGTGCTGTGATTATGTTTCATTACCATTGGTTAATAAAGAAGACACTTTGGTCTATGGCAGGGCAGAACATAGGTAGGCTGGAAAACTAAACTGAATGCTGGGAGAAAGAAGGCGGAGTCAGAGACGTCATGTAGCCACCCAAGAAGCAAGAGGTAACAAACCACGAGCCTCGTGGTAAAATATAAAAAAATAGAAATGGGTTAATTTAAGATGTATGAGTTGGTTAATAAGAATCCTGAGCTAATAGACCAAACAGTGTTGTAATTAATATAGTTTCTGTATGATTATTTGGGTGTGGGTGGCCCAGAATGAAAGTGTGGTCTCCATGTATAGCACATGAACGTGCTTTTAGAAAATCTGGGCTGGGCTTGGGCTTAGTTGGTGAATCACGTGACTAAGAAGCATGATATCCCATGTGATGATGCTCACTGTTCAGCCAGTCTGGCCTACTGAGTGAGCACTAGGCCAATGAGAGACCCTGTCTTGAACCACATAGTGGACGGATGGAATGACACTGGAGTTCTTCTCTGGCCTTCACACGCAAATGCATACATTTGCACATGTAATCCCCTACACACATCGGTTCACATGAACATGCATCACCCCACAACACACACACACACACACACACACACAAAGTCTACACTAAACTGAAAAAAATCACTCTTTGTTTTCCAGCATAAGTGAGACTGGCCATTCCAGCCAGGAGCCCAAGAGGGTTAGCTGAACTATGACCCAGAGGACCCCGTGATATTTTCCTTCTGTGCCACATATGCAGATGGGATCTGAAGACGCCCATCTCCCCTCGGTGGAAATCATGAATTTTTATGAAGCTGGTCCAGAGTTCCCAGAATCCTGTTGGATGCACTTTGCAGACCCCAAACTGCCGTCGCCATGGAAGGTTTCATTGCTTGCACCTGCTAAAACATTCGGGGCATTTGAGAGGCAGTAGACACATTTGCTTTCCATTTTTTCTGGCTTGGGAAACCTTTGAAGTGTTTAATAGTAAAGCCCGGGGAAGGCCTCCGCCTCTTAATCATTTACTCCCAAGGCACATTCACGGCTGGTAGCCTGTCAAGCAGAAACTGAATGGAGCCCACTTTATTAAGTGTCACATGGCCACTCACTGTTCATTAAAGGTGTTTTAAGGTTTGAATTATGTAATTTATGAGAAGAAGAAATAAAAATTCCATTGTTTTATTAATATGTGGTCCCACAAGGCAAGTTGAGCTAAAGGACTCGAGGTGGCCTTCCGCTCCCCACCATCTGTGTTCCCTTGGCCTCCCATATCCTTAGGAGCCCAGCCAGTGTGCAGAGCTGTGGGGAGGACCCTCAGACGGTCCCTCAGCCTTGATATGACAAGGAGACTGGGTCCCTACTTTCTACGTTCTCTGCCCATTCTCTCGAAAGGCTTAAGACAAGCAACAAAGAAAAGCATTCCTGGAGTGACTCCAGGTGACCTGTGCATTGCAGTCATTGATAACGAACGTGACTGTCTCTTAGAAGAAAGGGAAGTGGGCTGGGTGCTGGGCACTACCTCAGAGTGCCACTACCTGCTTCATGCAGATGACCTCACTGCATGAATGGTCACCATTGCTGAAGGGATCACCTGTATTCTCCGGAAGAGGCAGTGGCGCCAAGTTCTGTCTCAGGCTGGTGGATCATCCTTAGCTTGGTCCAGCCTTCAGAGAATCAGCACAAGAAACACTGACACAAGAAGCTTTTTATCCCCTTTCTTTCTCCAAGAACGCAGACAGCCAGAGAACATGCAAAGCCAGGTCACTATTTGCTAAGCCACGCAGCCGAAGCCATTTCTCACCTCCACCTGCCCCCCACACCACCTTCCTG
Organism: Ondatra zibethicus; assembly: GCA_004026605.1. NCBI lineage: Eukaryota > Metazoa > Chordata > Mammalia > Rodentia > Cricetidae > Ondatra > Ondatra zibethicus. The sequence goes on from PVIU01005156.1 coordinate 15,109, forward strand.
CCCACACAGAGAGGATCGTGAACCTGATTTGGAAGCATTTTTTTTAATCAAGTGACTCATGTATTACAGGTGCTAAGTTGCAGCAGGCTTTGCCCCTTTCGGCTCAGATTTGTGAGCTTCCAGCTCTGGAGGAAACTAAGTGCTAAGATTTTTCGCAAGACACCAAATAAGGAAGTTGCATAGTCTGGCTGAAGCCTGGGCAGGGCTGGGTAGGGCAAGCAGGAACTATACTTCTATTTGCTGTATCTTGTGCAGCAGGGGCAGAGTAGGAGAGGCACAGTTTGCAGGAGGTAAGGTGGTAGGGTCAGATTTTACGAATGGACGTCAATCATTAACTCACTTAATTTTGAGTTATCAATTCCGCTGATGCTGATATCCTGATAGTGCTGGCGATCTGCCCCAGAGTCTTTGCTGCCTTTGATCTGCCAGCCCAATTTCCATAGGCAGTAAAAACCACAGGTCTCTGCTGGGGCCAGTCTGGAGAGGTCTGACATCTCCCAGAGCATCATGGGAACTCCGAGCCGCTTGTCTTGAGATGCCCAAAGAACTTTGAGTACTAGCAATAGAAGAAACCGTGGAAAATCTATTAAGCCATTCATGTCATAGATGGCTTCACTCTGGGCTCAATGCTGGATTACAGCAAGGAGTAGGTTGTTTCAGTCAAGAGAGACAAACCGGTAAACAGTCATAGGATGGTGGCCTCCCTGGATACCTGGCTGGGGCATACAGCCAGCTCTGGGAGATGGAAGGGCATTGGGGAAGGCTTCCCCAAAGAGGCCATGTTTGAGCTTAAACTGTAAACTGGTGGAGGAGGAAGCTGGGCAAAGGGCAAGAGAGAAAGACAGGCTCAGAAGGACTTTCTGCACCCTGAGAAGTAATCTGAAATTTGTCTGAGTATAACAGAAAAGCATGGGTGAGCTTTAAGAGAAGAAAGGGTAACCCAAGTAGATTGCTGTCCCAGAGAAGGGTTTAGTTAGCACGCATGGCGCAGGGTGGCCAGACTGGAGTCTGACATTGACAGGGATACTATATAGAGATACATTTGGGTTAAGAAAGACGTAGCCTAGGTGCTTGTGCTGCCAGAGGACATAAGAGATGCCTACCACCCACAGCTGGGTCCTAGGACATGACAGTCCCTTAGGGTCAGCAGTGGTGTGACGGTAGTAATGTTGTGGAACACACTATAAGGGTAGAACTCAGGGAAGAAGACACAGCACAGGAAAGAAAGAGCTCAGAATATATCTGGAGGGGGATCCTTTTTTAGCTATCATGGGATTTAACTAAACCTCTGGAGCTGGATAATTCAGGAAATTCTTTGGATTATAGACATGCATTATGTAACGGTTATCCCAGGGCAGCCATGAATAGTGGCACAGGCTTGTCATGGTGAGGATCCTGGGCCCATACGAACTCTGCCAAGCATCACGGCTTCTCGGCCTAAGTGTTGGAGACTACATATCTTCACGGAGAATTCTGAGATATGCAGAGGCAACCACCACACCCTTTAAGAGAGTAGGCCATTTTTGAAAAACATGAGGTTTGCTGTGAACTTCATGTAGTAGTGACTTTTGAGCTAACTGAACAATTACTAAATGCTTTTGCGTGTGTTCTCATGTGAGCTCTCTCGATTCCCTATTCCAAAGAAGCAGGTGCAGTGGGCATCATGGCCGTCATTGTCAGTGATGGGACAATTGAGCCTTGAAGAGAAGGAGCCATTGGTACAAGGCTACTCTGCAGAGAAGTGTGAATGCCCTGCCATAGTCGAGATGTTCTTTAGGGACCGGGGACTACAGAAATATTCAGCCCTGTGGTAGAGACATGAATGGACACTAGGAGAAGGTGAGGAACTGAGGTGGCACCTGCTCTCTGGTACTGCTTTGTGGTTGTCCCTTAAATTGGCTATTTTACAGGAAGCTTCTTCTCGAACCCTTGGAGAGTTGAGTCCTGTCTTGAACCCCTTCCTTGCCTCTGGAAGATGCTGTTCACTTGGATATGTGTAATACTGCACCTTTAGCACTGACTCAGCATGGCAGGAACAACCTGGCAAGGCAGAGGGTGGGCTGGCCTGGCCTCTTGCTTCTTTGTCCTATGGATGAAGAGTTGGGGGCAGGTGAGTTGGAGGATCCCCTCCAGTCTAGAGATGACTGGCTTCCACTGACATCAGTTATGCTACAAGGATTCCTAGGGCTTCAGGGACCAGTGGCTATGGAGACAGGTGCTCATGGCAATTCTGACTTGTGAGAAGCTAAAACAAGGAGGGTAGGTCTTACTACCCAACTGCCAGAAATCAGAGTTCCAGACACGAACTCCACGCAGTTGACACCTAGCACTCCCTTGGGCGGTGTGTTGTCTGGAGGGACCACGTTGTCCACTTAGATGTATGTATCAAGACCCCATCCTGCTTGTACAGCTAATTCCAGGGGAACAGAGAGGAGACACTGAGCTTCAACTCTGTCCTGGCCCTTTGCTGGGCACCTTGCAGGTTTTAAGGAGCCCCCTCCAATTCTAGGATGACTAGTGTGGTCAGCAGAGAAAACAGAGGCTTAGGGTGGAGCCTACTGACTTCTGAGTCATTCCAGTGGTTGTTGGTGCCACGTGACCAGGGAATGTGCACCCTCACAGAGCACAGAGGGTTTGTGCAGGGAGATTTAGAAAAACAGGCTTAGAAGTCCACAATTTCAAAGATTTCTGTCATTTGTAAAATTGTCACCAACTTTCTGATTCCCAGTATATTGGGTATTTTTGGAAACACACAGTTATTGATTAAACTGTCACCACGAAGGTTTTGACTCATGGATGGCATTTGTTCCGGAGGGGACAGGAAGTGAACACAAAGACTCTATTTGCCTCCAGCGTCGGAGAGGACAGGTCCTGGCCTGCCAGATGTGGGAGGTAGGTTTAGTATCATGGGAATTAGCCCCCAGTTGCCATCCAAAATCTGGGGGAGGGGATAAATAGACTCCCTGGCCAGGTGTTCCTTCCCTGAGGGGCCTGAGCTATCCATGTAGGCTTTCTTGACCCATACCAAGTGACCTCCTTACTCCAGGTTCCCTTTGCATTGACTCTCAAAGTATCCTCCAAGGATAAATGCCCTGGAAGCCCCACACAAATTTGAAAGTGCGTGGTTTCGTTTCAGTAACAACAACAAACTCCCCAGATAAGACATCTGGGTAAATACTTTGCTTTATAAGACTTTCATTTCACCAAGTACCAAACTGGGTTGTGGAAGGAATTCTCTAGAACCGTGAATTACTTTTCCCTTAAACAAAATTCTATTGGAACTTAGAATTTGAGAAACTTAGTAAAAAAAAAATGACAGTAGCCTACTCCATAGATCAGATATAGAGCAAGTAACAAGGAGAGAAATGGTCTCCCTGCCTCAGTCCCACAGGCTGTGGGATGATGCAAATGAGGAGCATCTATTTGGACCCCTTTGGTCTTTTTCAAGGGTCTCTCCTAAGGCTGGCTTCAAGATAGATGAAACATGGTTGAGGGGGCATGACTGCCCAGCAGAGTCCCTGGAGACAGCTCTATGTTAGATGGTAGTAATTTCCTGATATAGCTGCCACCCTCTCTGGGCAGGTCTCTGGGAGTGTGACTACGTTTCTGCTCAGCAGCCCCGCTCTGGAAAACTGTACCCATGCAGTAGTCATTGGAGTCACATATTCATTGACATCTCGTGATGCAGTGGCAGTGACCAGGACGGCTGCTGCCAGTCAGTGAGATCTGCAAAGTTCAGACATTCCCAGCACCCCACAGCCACTTCTGCCTGGGAGGTGCCACAAATGGACCTGCTACATGCCAGTGTGGACAGTTTCTTGTTCTGTGCCCTGCTGGGGAGAAGTACAGCCAGCAACACGTACACACTGGGCAGAGCCACCTACCCAGAGCATCCAACCTGGAATCTAGCACCTGGGGAGGACAGTTTGCATCCAACTTAGTTCATCCATTTCTCCTCCTGTCTTCCAGATGTGAGGCAGAAATGACTTAGCCAAAGTGACTTGTGGAGGACTTTCAGGAAATCCAGTTGCTGGGAGCATGCCTGTCTCTGGGGGCACTGCTGGCAGGGGCTGGTGAGGTCGCTTTCTGAACTGGGGAATTGTTTCTGATGATCTTCCAATATACACATCTGGGCTTGACCTGACCTGGGCAGACCCACTAGGTTTGGAGAGCTGTTGGGAGTTGGTATCTGGGTCATTTGTCTTTCGCCTCAGGGGGCAGGGAACCTAGGGCCTCCTGAGCAATAGCACTGGGGACAGGGATGGATGTCCCACACCCTTTCTGCTTTCTCTCATGAAACTTCTAAGGAAATTCCGTTGTATTGTATTTACAAGGCATCCCCAACTGTCAGCTTCCTCGAACACAATGTATTTAATAAAAAGCCATTAAGCCTTGTAAAGCTGTCAGAAACCTAAATGACACTTGTAATAAAATCTTGTCGGGTGACCTGTGCTGATTAATCAGGCACCGTGACATCATCGCCCTTGGATCTGTCTGATACCCCAGGCGTGAGGTATGTTTAGACAGCTTTATGATCCACACGGATTTGAGTTATTAAAATTGTACAGTTTTGCAAGGAATTTGGGATTTAATAAAACAGCAGAAAAACTACAAAAGGAACAATAAGCCTCAGCCAAATCCTGTCTCCCTGCATGCTGGGGTCGTGCGCCCAGGCTGGCTGCCTGACCAGGGCCCACGCCAGGTGTTCACACAGTCCAGTTAATGTATCTATAACGGGTTTATCTGGCGTTCGCAAAGCGGGCAAGTCAATTACATCTTTCCCAATGACTTCAAGGTGGTGAACTATGCTTACACATAGATTTATGGATTTATTCAGATTACAAGAAGATATTACCACCAATGCCAATTCACTCTAATAAGCCACTTTGAGCAAATCCAACTGCTAGATTGTAAATATCCTTGGCTCTGCCTACCCCCTATGGTTTCCGGGCTTTCAGTCCCTTTAAGGTATAACTCTCTCTTGAACTCCACAAAGCTGGTTAAACTTCATTTAACCAGCAGGATGACAGAAACAGACAGACAGACACTGGGGACTCTCATCTATATGTTTAAACTAAAGGAACACATTTAAAAAGTGCTGGGCACAAGAAAATAAATCATACCTAGTCTCCTGGCATGAACCGGCGCAGCACTCCTGATATCTCGGCCAAATTATTCCATTTGTTTCTAAAGATATTTTAATCCCACATGACCTCAAACTTCCCATGAACCAGGGCCTGGACCCAAGGCCGCCCACTGCCTTCGCAATAAATCCATTGTCTCCCTTTCTCGGCCCTCAACTCAGGCCCATAGATCACCCCTCCCTGCATCTTGCTTCAATTACTCAATTAAGTGCAGTAAAGTTTCTTGTAGGTTTTTGCAGATGTCGCTTTATTATCAATGCCTCAGATGAACACAAGAGTTCAGGAGCCGAGGTTATGGGGAGGTTGCTGGGGGAAGGGCTGGGACTGGGCACTAGGCGATTTCCTGAACCTGCAGAGGCCAAAGCCCTGGAGAGGGCAAGGGCATTGTTCCCAAGGCTGTTCATCCTTTTCCCTTCACAGTTTTGGGAATTTGTGATGTTATCTCTCTGAGAAACTGCTTTAGGAGATGTAGGTATTCCACCTTCCAATGAGATAGTGCTGTGATTAGCAGACACTTAATTGGGCCATTTATCAAGAGAAGGACCTGCCCCCAAGTCAGTGGGCTAAGTAAATTATGACCCACCTTGCAGGTGTTGAACTGGCAGCCCTATTACTCTTCTCGAAATGGTCTTCAGAAGATTTTATATGAAAAGATGATTTATTGCCCAGAGGAATTTGATTGGACTTATATTTTTCCTGAGTGTGGCAGGATTCTGCCCGGCCCCTCTTTCTTCATGCTCCTAAGAGGGCTGTTGGAAATTAAAAATTACAGAGACTTGAGTGAGTTGGAGCCAGAAGGATACTCAGAAATCGATGAGCCCACCAGGCCAATTTACAGATGGTAAACTGAGGTACAAGTAGAATACATCCAATTTACATAGCCACTGAGTGCATGGACAAAGGTATCCCCACATCGTGTGTGTGTGTGTGTGTGTGTGTGTGTGTGTGTGTGTGTGTGTGTGTGTGTGTGCAGGCCCATGCATGCAGGTGCACATGTACACATACAGGTGTGTGTGTGTGTATGTGTGTGTGTGTGCAGGTACAAGTGTGCCTGTGTGCCTGTGTGTGGAGGCTGGAGGTCAGCCTCAGTCTTTCCTTAGGCACCATCCTTCTCCTTTTTTGAGACGGTCTTTCAATGATGCAGAAATCACCAAGTTTGCTAGGCTATTTCTCTAGCACGCTTCAGGGTCATTCCTATCCCCACATTTTTAGCATTGGAATTACAAGCCTGTGCTGCTACCATACCTGGCTTTCATTTGGGTTCTAGGCATCTACTAAGGTCCTATTGCTTGCAAGGTGAGAACTTAACAGACTGAGCCATCCTCCCCAGCTCATCCAGCTTTTTATTTTAATTAAAAAATTATTAAGATTAAATAATTAAATTAAATTGTAATTAATTAATTAATTTTTAAAAGTGTATAATCTCAGCCATTGAAATGGAATTTCTTTCTTTTTTTTAAAAAAAAAAGAAAGAGCAAGAATTCAGTTCTGAGCATTTCATATGCCTTATACACAGAGGAGTTTCTCAACCTTTGCTTTCCTGGCGGTTTGGTCCTCACCGTTCTTTGTGATGAGAGCTATCTTAGAGTGATAACGGTATCCTTGGGTGGCAGCATCCTCTCTCAGGGTTAATGATAACTAAAATGATCCCATGAAGGCAAAATTGTTCCTGGTTGAGAAGTGCTTCCTAAAAGTTATTATCACTATCATTTTATGTATCACTACAAAGTTAATAAGAATAACAGTAGTGAACACTTACTGAGTACGAGTCATGACTAAGTACTACCTACACATTCTCTAAGGCCACCTGCTAACACTCCTATGTAAGTATCCTTATTGCTTCCTTGTGTGGAGGAAGGAAGTCTGGGTGCAGTGAGGTGGAAGCTCACATACGCCAGAGGAAGCTCCCACACAAAGGATAAGGCTGTGGAATTAAAAATTTTTAATGATGCAATGAAACTCTACCATTTCCCTTCCCGCTCTCTCGGCAGTAAACTTGTCTTTGAGGATTTGTTAGGATTCCAAGTCACCTTATTCCCACATTAAAAGGGTAAAGAGATAAACGCACTGTGTAACTTGCCTCTAGTATGACCAACTTCGGTTCTTCAAAGAGAGGCTCCTCACTCCCACAGAAGGAAGTATCGCTGCTCACTGCGCTCAGCAACACTGGGAACTCCTGAGCAACAATATTTGCTTGAGCTGGGTGGGAGACGCTTATGCTGGTTTTCTCCCATAAGTTGGGTACACTGAACCCCAGAACTGGAAGTAGTCTGACCCCTGGGCTAGGAAATTCCCAGGAAAGAAAGTGCCTGAGACCATGGCTCTAAAGGCGGTCAATGCCTGGGTTTCGAGTCAAGGAATAAATCACTGCAAAGCAGCGATGTGAGGGAGACCCCGCCATTTGGAGACCGTGGCTTACCTTCACACACAGTTCTCGGGCCCACGGTCTTTACACAGCCTGACTACAGCCTGACTCCTCTTATCATTGTGTCAGAGGACCCCACACAGGGCTCCAGATTCTGTGACCCGAATCCTTGGACTCAGAACGGTGAAAAAGAAGTTCTATGCCTCTTTAATAGTTCTTCATCTATTAATTTCATTTGCTTATGAGCTTGCTCTCTCTGTCTCTCTCTGTCTCTTTCTCTCATGCACTCACATATTGAGGTCAGACTCTAAGAAAGGTGCCACCAGGTGGCTCCCATCATATGGTGCAGTCCACAGACTGTAAAGACTCAACGCTATAGGCTCAGCTCCCTGCCTGGCCTTTTGGTGATGTAAATAGATTAGGTCAGCAGGAGCCAGGTGAGGCACTACGTACCGTTTAAAGCAGGAGCACACGTTACAATAACTACCAACAGCATAGCAAAAACATGGACAAGTCGCCGAGTTATTGACATCCAGTAACCCATAACCAGATTACGTAACTAGGCATGCTACACTTTTATACGCCTGACAGTGGAGTGGGTTTGTTTGTACCACTACCATTGCAAAAGTGTAGGGAACACCTTAAGCCACATTGTAGGATCCCATATTGTCAGGAGACAGTATGGGTTTTCATCTCCACTATCATCGTGTGGGACCATGGTCACAGGCATGTTTGCTGTTGTTGAGCACATGACGAGACACATGTCCATATGTTTCTTCATTTTCATAGATCATGCTGACTCCTTCTGAAAGAGTCTGGGTGTGAATACGTAAACACTGATGACATGACAGCCAGGGCCTGCACCCCAGCCTCCCCAAAGGCCCCTAGATGTGGCTGGCAGAGAAAACAGGCAGGTGAGGAAACCTCTAGTTAGAGGCACACTCCTGGCTTGTGGGGGTGGCTTTTCCCCAGTTGGGTTTCAATTATTGACCTTTGACTGATTTTCAACCTCCTCTTCTGTGCTTTTGCTCCAACAAGACCCCTTGCTTTGCTCATCTAAGCGGCTAATCTTTGAAGAACACTCTGCTGACTCTAAGACACTGGTCAGTATGCAGGCACTGGGTTTGGCTCCCATGGTGTCATGTTCGTTTCTCTCTCTCTTTCTCTCTCTCCCTCTGTGAGCTAAGCTAGGATGTGCAGGAACAGTGGATTCTCAGATGGATAATAGCCGGCACGAGGCTCAGGGAAGACAGAAGTCTTGAGTGGGAAGGAGAGACAGAAGGACAACAGAGCCCAGTTTAGACTATGGATGTCTGCCTAGTGTTTTCTTCATTCCACGGAGAGCTACAGCCTCACATGCACCATGCTAGCCACATGGGCTGGACACTCATAATCAGCCTCACAGAGGATGTATGTAACCACAGGAAAAAGGGAGCTAAAAGAGAACAGGGGCTTGTTTGTAGTAAGAGGCATGCAGGTTGTGTTCTTTTGTCCGGCTCCCAGCCACCTAAATAATTACACAGAAACTGTATTTATTTAAACTCTGTCTGGCCCATTAGTTTTAGCCTCTTTTTGGCCAACTCTTACATGTTATTTTAACCCATCTCCATTAATGTGTATCGCCACTTGACTGTGGCTTACCGGCATGAGTCTAAGCAGCATCCGTCTTGGCCAGGAGAATCATGGCGTCTGTCACACTTCCCTTCCTCCCAGCATTTCATCCTGTCTACTCCGCCTACCTGATTTTTGTCCTATCAAAAGGCCAAGGAAGTTTTCTTTATTCAACCAATGAAAGCAATACAAATGAAGAAGCACCTCCTACATCATTGCTCAAGATCACCTAGCTGCTAGTGGTTGCATACAGGTTTGAATCCTGAACTGTCCTGCAAACTCCGTTATGCCCACTGATTGATGAAGCATCCATGTGTTGCAGCAAGTATCTGATTCTATGAATGTGGAGGCAAAGACATGCATGCAGCATCTTATGGAGTGCCTTCCTCTCCAAGCGTTTGGGGGCTCTAGTGGGGATACCTTTCTTCAGCAGGTCACAGCACGTTTATTCTTGTCCCTCTCCAATGCCATACATTCTCTGTGGAGCTGGCCCCTCCCCCTGGGGGGCACTCACTGACCGGCCCCTTGCAGCCCCCAGTTCAGCCTTCATAAAGACTTGCTGATGGGCTGTGATCGATCCAGGGTTCAGTTGTGATAGGTGTAGAGGGACGTGCTAACTGCTTCTGACTGCTGCTGTGGCTTGTGCCTGTTCTGTCTCCGGGCCCAGCCTGAAGTCAGCAGCTCATAACACACCTCCCCACCCGCGGAGAAAAGAGAGAAAGGCAATCTTCTCAGATCAAGATGTGAAAACCTGCTCCTCTCCCCGACATTTCCCGCCCTCCCCGCTTCCTCTGACTTCCCTAGATGTGACATGGACTTTAGTCAGAGGGAAAATAACACTGGTTACTCAGCTACCAGAGTGTTGGGGTACAAGGGATGGGACTGACCCCAAAGGAGGTGAACGTCAAAAAATCCAGCCCTCCTGTAGTTTATTATCGGGCAGTTTATTAAGAAAATATTTGCTGCATTGGCTATTGTTAAAAGTCCACTGAAGCATGGATTTGAACACATGGCAAACAGAAGGGAAGGCCTGAGGTCCATTTGAGTTTGGAGGTGCTCTTATCTGGGCAGAAAAAGAGCTCTATCCTTTCTATCTGGCTCACCCACCACATGTTCTGGATTTCTGGGCAGCACTGGCAGCTGGACCCCAAATTATGCTGGTGATCCACACTTGCCATCAAACATCACTTTTTAAGCAATGTGGTGTCCCCAACACTGGGAAAATTGTGGGGGTCAGGAGCCAGATGATACCTCCCTGTTGTCCAATGGGCTTCAAGATAAGCATCAGTTGGGTAGTTTTAAGGATAGCAAGATGGAGGGCGTTGGTGTGAGGACTGTGAAAAACAGGAGAGGATATGCTGAGATTGAAGGCAGCCCGAGATAGAGCTACTCTAGGGAAGGGTTCTTAGTGAAGGACTTTAGTTGGAAATGAAAGCAAATAGCAACAGGACTTGTGAGGGAAAAGGGCCAAGGGGGGTATGTGCTTCATTTGAGGGTCAGAAGGAGGGCGAAGACCTGAAGGGTGAGCAGACAGAGCATTCTAGATCCTGCCAAATGCAAAAGATGGGTTTCTATAAAACTCAGAGGTGGCCTGTCTTTAGTTCTTCCCCTGTGTCTGCCTTTGCCATGGACCTTTTCATGACCAGATCTGCCCTCGAGAAATAATGTCATCCTGCTGTCTTTAAAAATCAAAACGTTCCTACATTATACCTGTGCGAGGTAGGGGCAAGATGCTCATAGGTTCCTGACTTTCCCCACAGGCACAGCTGTGAGTCTTCACTGGCCAGAGCTCAGGAAGGAGGGGATGGGAGTTAGGGATGCGGTGGATAGCCAGAGGTCTGGACACCACTGGTAGTACTGGGGGCTGTGTCTAGAGAATTCTGGCTGTCAGTCTGGTGGGGGAGAAAAAGACACCTCAGGGAGAGAGGAGCAGAAGGCTTCTGGAAGGCCTGGGCCTTTCATTCTGTGGATGAAGTCACTTCATCCAGTTGGAATTTTCCCTTTCAGAAGACTTGACCTGCCTTGAGGTAAGTGGTCAGAACAGGATTTTGCACCATGGGCATCAGACACACAAGCATCCCCAAACCTTATCCCTAATGGCTCAAAAGAGGTGGCCAGACAGCCTTATAAAGTCTATAGAATGCTATTGAAGTGGTCTTTAGAACAGACAGAACCAATAGGTCCTTAGACAGATACCCTAGTCTTATAATGACCCCAGGGGCACCATCTCACTGTGCATAATTGTGACAGTATCCTAACAATGCCAGCGAGGGGACTGTCTGGTGAGAACAGACCCAGGGCTCCGCCCCACAAACCTGCAGGGGTTCTCTCAGTATCCCACCTCTTTAGTGAGGAAACAGAAGTGAGAGCCACAAACCCCTTACCCAGGGATCAGGGGTGGCTGGGAACAACCTGCCTTCTGAGGCGCCATCCTAGGTTACCTCTCCAGGCCCCGTCTTAAAGCTTTGTTGATGCATACTGCATCTAAAACAAGATTTGTCTCGCCATTGGCAAAGTCAGCATTTGAAGAAGGAGGCCTTGCAATCCCCAGAGCCTCCTTGGTCCCATTTTGCAGATAGGAACAACCTTACGGAAGGCAGGGGTGCAAAGGGAAGTGGGTAAATGAATTACTCCAGCCCGAAGGGACTCCGAGGAAGCTCGGAATAGGCAGACATAGGCCAGGTTTCCACTCGGCTGCCTCAGCCACGCTCCTCCAGCCCAGCTGATAATTGCTCATTATGTGGTTAATCTGGGCACAGCCGGGCCTGGCAGCAGAGTTGCATCACATCAAAGCGAGCTCTTCAAAGGAGCAGAAAGCTGGCCTCTGGGGTAATTAGCTGAGAGCCTATTCTCTTCTACTTGGGACAGTTGGGAAGGTTGTAGGCAAGGTCCAAATGGCACAAAGTACACCTCAAGTTGTCAACTCTGGTGAACTCGTGGGCAAGACTGGTTACTCCAATCAGCCCCCCCCATCAAACCAGCAACTTGCACCTGCTAAGCAAGCACACTCTACTGCTGTTTTCTCTTTTCTAATGTTATTGGCCTCCCCACCACACCCTCTACCACTGCGCCTGGCCTCTGCTTCCGGGAACACTGTGTGCCCTCTCTCTAGACCTACCATTTTTTTCTTGTAGACACTGGGGCAAAAAAAAAATACACACAAACGCCGCCACCATGACTCACAGATGAAACCAGAAAGAAGGTGTCAGAACCTTCCTTGTACGCAGCAATGTTCTGATTCATGCCATGTGACTCAGTTTCCACAGCTGTCTGAGCTAAGCAGCCCTGGGTGGCAGCCCTGAGTTGAGGATTGCTGGTTCATCCACCGGAGTGGAACTTTGGGGGTAACAGAGCTGGCATGAGACCTCTGAGAAAAGCTGAGGATGCGATGCGTATGATCACTCAGTGTGACTGCCTTCCCCCTCGCCCGGCTGGAGGGAGAGACAAGGTGATGTTATGCCTCTAATCCCATTTGCAGTCCCCTGTCACTCAGCCAGGTACCCCACCAGCAAGGCACAGAAGTGCAGAAAGTGTTAAGAGACATTATAATGGAGTCTGGTACCTCTTTTTGATGGCCTGTGGGGTGGTCAGACTAACAGGCCTGAGTGAGTTTGGCATCTAAGTGGAGCGGTGTTGAACTGGCCAGTGGGGTGCAGGAAGCCGCCGTTTCTTGGAGAAATGATTCTAGGACTGGATGGTGCAGGCAGAGGCAGACGGCTTTCGTGAATGACAGTTCACTTGCTTGGAAGGCAAGGCAAGATTCTATTTTGACCCGCTCTTAGCCATATTTAACTATGGACATCTTAGATGATAAGGTCATCAGAGGAGCCCAGCTCCTCTGAGCTTAATGAGGGATGCGGTCTCAGATGCTGAGCTAAACCCATTAGACCACAGGATGCAGTGGAAGCACAGACAACAGGGCCTCCTTAGCAATGAAAATGAATTGGTCTGCTTCCTATTTGCCAACAAGACAGAATTTAGCCGGATTTTTATCTTCATGAATGTTTCTGAAGATAGAATCTCTTTGTATCAGTTACTTTGTCAAAAGTTTTTAAAAAAGAACAATTAAGCACCCATATATAAAAGGTGGAGAAAGGGCTGGGGATGTGAAGATCTGAGTTTGATCCCCAGAATCTAGGTTTTAGAAGCCGGGTGTGAATCTGTGTGCTAATCCCAGAACTGGGGAGGCAGAGACAGGTGACGTCCACGGGCTCGCTGGCCATCCAGTCCAGCCAAACCACTGAGTTCCCACTGAAAATTGGGAGACACTGTGTCCCAAACAAGCAAAATCCAAAAAGCAAGCAAACAATAAAACCCAAACCAAAACAAAAGAGCCACCAAAACCAACACATAACTCCCCCACCCATCCAGGGGGGGAAAAAAACCAAAACAAAACGAAACAAAAGTGAAAGGCAACTAAAAAAGCATCAGGGTTGATCTCTGGCCTCCACAAACACACAAACACACACACACACACACACACACACACACACACACACACACACACACACACACACTCATTCCTGGAGAAGATGCTCATGCAACTCTAGGACAGACAGAGACACGGTCACATCTAACGTGATTGAAAATATCCAGGGCCAACGCGATTCTCTGTCAGGCGGCTCTATCCCTGGCCACATTCGCTCTCTCGTGTTGGCTCAGTGCTCGTATGCCACTTACACTTGTGTGACTCGGGAACCCCATGCTGAAAACATAAACCTCTAAAATTGCTTCACAACGCACCTGCAGCCCTAGCTAATCCCCGGGTGTGAATATAACACGCACCTGCTCAGTATTCCCTTGGCATTTGTGCTAACTGTAGGGGAAATCACATGGAGTGCTTCTGGCAATGGTATGGCATTGTAGAGAGAGGAGCTAGGAGACCAAGGTTCAAGCCTGTTATTGACCAGTATTTCACACCCCTACCAATTCCCTTTTTTCTAGGATAGGTGAGGGATGGGGCATGAAGCTTTTTGGATTGAGCAGACTTCTTCCTTATCATTCCTGTGACCCTTTGCTCCTGCACCCAGGAATACTGAACTGTCTGAAACCCACTTCCTGTCTCCTCAGCTCAATTCTTGCGAAGTAAGATCTGAGCTCAGTTCTTGACCTCAGAGCAAACCTCTTGCATATAGGAGGTGCTCAATCAATGCTTAATAAGTGTGCTAGCTCATTTTATATTAGCTATAACTAAATACCTGAGACTACGTAACATAGAGAGGTCTGTTATAGGCTCAAACTCTAGTGGCTGGAGAGTCTGAATTAGTTTTCGCCACCTTGCTATTTCAGCTTGACTCTGTAGAAAGACTTGGGACATCTGCTCGTTTTCTGATTATAAAAAGATGAAAAATTGGAACTCAGTGTTCCACCCACCATCTAGCGGTTCCAACTGGGTGTGCATTGTTCTTTGGGAGTTTTCTGAGACCACGCCTACCGTTGAGGAGCCAGGAGTGGTACAGAAAGTCTAATTTGTTTCCTGTGGGTACTCTTGTTAATTGTAAGAGAATCTAAAAATACAGTTGGTGTGCTTAATATGCACAGTGCCTTGTTTAGAAACTTAGACTGGAGAAAGAATGCAATTAAACTGTCAAAATCTAATTCTTTCTCCCTTTTAATTTAAAGCAGCTCATTCCCGGGGTTAAAGTTAAAAGTGAAGAATGGTACCAGAAAAACCAGTAGTTACAAAATGAAGGTGCAAGGCTCTGAGAGCCGGAGGATGCTTGAGAATGACTACCCTCAAATTACCGCAATTTAATGATTTGCTTCTGCCACTCGTGATGCAGGCTAGTGATCTCAGCACCAGGGAGGTGCAGGCAGGAGAATCATGAGTTCAAGGCCAGGTTCAGCTATAGGGAATTGGAAGCAGGCCTGAACTATAAGAGACCTTGTCTCAAATATCAAACAAGGTGGGACAGAGAGATGATGCTGTGGGTCAGAGAGCTTTTTGCACAAGGTTGAAGATCTGAGTTCAAATCTCAGTACCCACATAAAAAAAAAAAGAAAAAAAAAACGGAAGAGGATAAAGGTAGTGGGATCCCTGGAGCTTGCTGACCACTGGTGAGAAGACCTTGCCTCAAAAGAATAAGATAGAACGTAATAGAACAGAACAATCAGTGTTGACGACACATGTACAGGCAAGTTCTCACACACACACACACACACACACACACACACACACACACACACACACACACACCACACCAAACAAGGAAGGACTAAAACACTTGCTATCCAGTGTAAGGACATGAGTTCAAATCCCCAGATCCCCTGGGGAAAAACAGAAACGGGTTGTGCATGCCTTCATGTGACTTCAGCACTTCCTATCAGAGAAGGGAGCTAGAGACAGAAGCCCCGGAAGCCCAAGGGCCAGGTGGCCTGGCATACATAACGACAAACAGAGACTCTGCCTTTAACAAGATAGAGAGTGATTCCTAGGTTGTCCTCTGCCCCAATACCTCTATCCAGGCAGGGGGCACAGTGGGTCAATGGGATTCAAGAACTATGCTGTGAGCCAGGTGGTAGCGCTGAGCCCAGAAAGACCGTGATAGAGAGAGACAGACAGACAGACAGAGAGACCATGGTTCTCTACTGTGGCGATTGGCCTCTTAGAATTATATCCCATGGTGGTTGGCTCAGGAAAGCCAGCTCTCTGAAAGCTCTGAGTGAAATGCACCCCCAAATGTGCGCTGGGTGGCTGTGTAAATGCCAGTTATTTTGAAAGTATGTGCCAACAGTGACTTGGGCAGTGGACAAGGCTCCTCAGGGTTGAAAAGAGACACAAATAAGTGAAACCATTTGAATAGCACGTCATGAGCTCTCAGAGAGAGGTAGAAAAGACCACGTGTGGCCTTCAGAGGTTCCATAAATGTACCAGGGTGAGGCAGGAAGCCATAATTCAGTTCAGCGAGCAGTTAATTGCATCCTATGCATGGGGTGTAGTCATAACCCAGGTTAGGGCAGAGCTAGTATTCCAGAAACATCTACCAAATGGAGGATATGGAATGAGTACAAGTAGATCAACTCTCAGCGCAGATAGACAGAACACTTGGGTGAGGACAGAGGACTGAGCTCCTATGTGGGTTGAAATGAGAACTGGCATGGCTGGCGGGGAGGGTGCTGCAGATAAACGTCAAACTGGATCTTTTCCAGTGTCTTTTCTGTTTTAATTTAAAAAAAAAAACCCAGTGACTGCTTTAGAAAAACACACTTATATGCTGTTCCTGTCTTAAACCCATAACCTGAGTGGTGTAGGAGGTCCTTCTGTATTTCTGTTGATTTCATTAGTTAAATAAAGGGACTGCCTTGGCCTTTTGATAGGGCAGCCCTTAGGTGGGTGTAGTAGACAGAATGGAATGCTGGGGGAGAGAAGGCAGTGTGGGAGACGCCATGATGCTCCTGGCCAAGACAGATGCTGCTTAGACTCACACCAGTAAGCCACAGTCAGGTGGCAATACACATTAATGGAAATGGGTTAATCAAGATGTGAGAGTTAGCCAATAAGAGGCTAGAGCTTATGGGCCAGGCAGAGTTTAAATGAATACAGTTTCTGTGTAATTATTTCAGTGGCTGGGAGCCAGGCAGAAGGACGCAGCCCATGTGCCTCTTACTACACCCAAGTCTAGTACCCAGGAAAAAAACAGATAAGCCCCAATCAAGGGTCATTTTGCCGAATAAGGTACAAAATCTCCCAAAATCATCAAGGTTAAGATCCATAGATGGTTTTGATTTTGGGGGTGTCCTGTACCTCAAATGAATGTTTAGCAGTGTCTCTGACCTCTTCCAACTAGATGCCAGCTGCAGTCCCACCCACCAGTGACAACCAAAAGTGTCTCCAGTCTTTGCCAATTATTCCTTTAGTGGGTGAGTACTATCCTTATTGAAGACACATTGTTCTAAAGATGGATACCAGAATAGGGACAGAACCCTCTCCCTTGTCTCTTCCTCAAAATGGAATGAGTGGAATTGGTCAATAGAAAAATAAACAGAGTATTAAGATCTTAAGACCAGAGCTGACCATCTGACTTAGGTTCCTTAACAGCCCCGTGGGGCCAGAACCAATGTCCATGTCCTCCTCTTAGGACCTTAACTGCAGGAAGTTGCCTGGGGGTTGGTGGCCATTCAGTATAACCAAGTCTGTGAGCTCCAGTGTACCATGAGGGGCTGGGCTGCTTGTTGGGGTTTCTGTCCTGCCCGGTCCCCCAGCCATTTAGTCCCAGAGAAAAACCACACAGAAAGTCTATGTTAGGTTATAAACTGATTGGCCCATTAGCTCAGGCTTCTTATTAGCTCTTGTACCTTCTATAGCCCATTATTCTTATTTATGTTAGCCACATGGCTTGGTACCTTTTTCAGCGAGGCAGGTCACATCCTGCTTCTTTGGTGGTCTGGACAGGAGTGGCGAGAGAGCTTCCTGCTTCCCAGAATTCTCCTATTCTCCTTGCTCCTCCTCTACATCCTGTCTGGTTGTCCCATCCTGGCTAATGGCCAATCAGTGTTTATTTAAATCATGATTGACAGAATACAGACAATTCTCCTGCACCACTCCAGGTTCAGTGAAAGACCTTTTCCAAAAAACAAGGTGGTGATTGAGGAAGTCATTTGACTTCCGCTTCTTGCCTCCACATGTGTATACATGCCCCTGCACTCAGGTGCCCTGCCTCCACATACATGCCCTCTCTACATACAACAAATGAGTCAACACAGCCAGCATCAAGAAATCAAAACACTTGAGTTCATGTCCACTCTTGGGTGGGCAACTCCACAGCATTAGGAAGCACATTAGCACCGTTCCCTATATACACACACTTTGCTGAACATGTAATCACTATAGCGCTCTATTGGGCTCTGGACTTCGCCATCCCATTCAGTGCCCACAGCAGCCCTGTGAGCTTGACCAATCAAAACCAAATGGTCAAGTTCATGTCCAACACGTCACAGACTCTCTATATCCCGATCTGCCTATTGTTTCTATAGCCTGGCTCCTCACATGATTATCGTAAGACCCAGGGCAGGTGAAACACTGAGACAGGATGTCTCTGGAAAATGGCAACAGGCAGGGATCCCTCAACACAGTGGACCAGGGTTGGTGTTTAATAAAAGCTGGTAATTGTAAGATTTGGGGTTAGAGTGCTTTACCTCAACCAAGAGACACAATGCAGATGTGTCTGGCCACTGGCCTCCGCTGACCCAAATTTCAGTCATGAATAGAAACGGCAGGTGGGGGCTAGGAAACAATGTCATCATGGGCAGCAGCGGTCTGCGGTTGATTCAGGGTGCAGGGGCTGCATATTTCCAAGGTTGCTTAAGTCAATTTCCTATGATTTAGCAGGAGGCTTAGACTACCACTCCATACTCAGGGCACAATAAACCTTCAAAGACATCCTGTCAGAGAAGGAGCATCACACCATTGAGACATGGTCTTTTTTTTCTTGTGCTTAATGATAATGGACATATTTGCAATATGATATATGTCATCAACAGACATTCAGTGGCTTCGTTCTTTGATGATATTCTCAGGGCATCAGAGTCACTTTGAGACCCTAGGGCTCTGCAAATTGACATTCATTCTCACTTGAAAACCCTTGGCCAGTCTGGATGTTTCTTGTGGTCTCTTTATTTTCAACTAAGAAACTAATATGTGCCTTATTTAATTTTGTATTGCTAATACATACACAATAATACAATAATGTTAATATGTATTAATAACATATATGCATGGGTTAAGTGTGATATTTTTACTCCTGCATATAGTGTATACTGATCAAATACAACCTCCTTTATCCTCCCTCCCCTGGATCATCTTTCTCAAACTTTACCAATCGCTGTGACTCTACATTTCTGTATAGTAGCTAAAAAGCATTTCGAGAGGGAGGCGGATCTCAAGTTCCGGAGGCGGATCTCAAGTTCCAGGCCCACCTCAGCTATACAGCAAGGCCCTGTCTCAAACAGCAAAATGATTATCCTGTAACAATGGCAAGTAGGGAGTTTGGGTTCCTGGCTAAATTTCTGTCACCTTGGATGGTTTGGGACCATGGTACCATCTAGTCAGTGAGGTTACGTGGAATTCTGGCACTGACCCTTACAGCTCTGTGGCTTTGAGCTTTGACTCCTATCTCTAAAATGGGAGGAGCATCATGGTGTTGACTCCACCTGTGCGATGAGACTGGAATGGTGTACCTGCATCCAAGGCTTCCGTCAAGAATGGTTTATAAGCTGATAGTGAAGAGAATTATCTTTTTGTTCCTGATGTCATTGCCACCAAAACTCCTTCCCTGATAAACAGGAGGTGTGCTGTAGAGATGGCCCCGCATCCTTGAGGTTAGACACCTTTGTCTGTCTGTATTTCTGGAACCCATGCTCATATATATGCCGGCACACACACGCATTCTGCTTTCTTGGCTCCTCAGCCATACTGGCCAGCATAGCTCAGATTTCCCTTTCCTGCTTCCCACGTGTCTGCTCCCCATTGGCACGTCATTACCACTGATCCTTCTGCTGATCCTGGCCAAGTTCTTGCCTCTCCTTTCTGCCTCCTCCCTCCCCGCTGCCCGTGCGAGCTCTCAGCAGCCCATAATCTTCTGCTCACACTTCATCCGTCCGGCACCTCTCCGCACACAGTGCATTCTCTGCCTGCCTCCCAAAGCTCACTCTTCCCTGTGGTGTCTTCTCACCCACTCCATCATGTCAAACCGGCTTCGGAGCGTTCCTCTCGCATGCCCTGCAGGGTGTCGAGGTCCTGCATCCCAGTCTCGGTTGGCATCATGGCTGTATTAGTGGAAGTCCCACTACGTGAGTCTCACTGGATGAACCTAAAGCTTTAAAGGGTCAGCTTAATACTTTAGTAAAAATCGCTTATCACATCCAGAGACTTTATTGTGTGCCCATACCCCATATGCTCTCTCTCTCTCGTAGAGTGTTTGGCAGATGATTCCACTGTCTCAGTCTTGTAAATGATGGTGTGAAGGTTCAGAGAGGCCAAGGCCCTTGCCAAGGTCAGAGAATTAGTAAGTGATCAGGGATAAGGAGTTAAGCTGGCGTGTCCAGCTCCAGGTCTTGACCTTAACCCCTGGGTGAGGAAGAGCAGTTAGGGCCTTGGGTCTCATTGTTCCCTTGAATCAGCCATTCAGGGAAGGAGGACAAGGAAGGGGATGCACTGTTCTCAACGCTGCCCCTCCTGGGAGTCCTCCCGTGTAGCACGATTAATAAAAACCCAGAGAAAGAAATTGGGGTTCAACCTGAAGGTCAGAAAAGCAAAACATCCAGCCACTGACTCTTACCTAGACCTCAGTCTGAAATGGTGATCCTGCCTCCAGGAATTTCAGAATGAGACGTCATCTGAGAGCTGTCTCCTCCCATCTTGTATTTCTCTCTAGGTTTGGGATTAAAGGCCTGCACCACTGGGATTAAAGGTGTGCACTGCCCAGTTTCTATGCCCGGTAGTGTGGCTACAGGGATTAAAGGTGTGTGTCACCACTGACTGGTCTGGAAGGCTGACCAATGGGGCTGTTTTACTCTCTGATCTTCAGGCAAGCTTTATTATTAAATACAAATGAAATATTACTACACTCCTGGACATCCATCTCCAGCCAATTAGCTAAATCAATCTTTAATTTCTCTAGGATCTATGTATTGTCTGCCTGTCTCTTCCATCTCAGTAAGGGTTCCATAACAGCGACCTGCAAAGTGAACTGGAGAAATGCTCAAACACCCAACATGAATGAACTCACCTACAGGGAAAGGTGTCAGAAGGTGCCAGTTACCTGGAAACAGTGCTTTATTCCTCCTCCCCCCCAGGCCCAGGCTGCCATTTATCCCTAGCTCCCTGTTCCCTCCCATCATTAAAAGTGTCAGCTAGGAATCTGTTCTTGGGAATTCCCCCAGGGTGGGGCCCACAGATGTGTCACTCACTGGTCTTCCTCCTCTTACAACCCTTGAAGCCCAGAGCTGGCAGCAACCTCTCCCCAGGGCAGGGTGGCTGTTGAACATATAGGCAGCTCTTTCTCCTTACCTGGGAACCCAAACTGGAACAATACAGGGTTTGTGAAGGGGGCAAGGTGGGTGACAGCCAGACCTGTGAGTCACAGGACTTATGTGTTGTGGGTCAGACTGCTGGTGACAAGCCATACAGGATGAGATTTCCCCAAGACAAGGAGATGGGTGTGGCTCCATCTGTTAGTAATGCCAGCAGCCAAGATCTCTGGGGGGGGCTTTTCTTGCTTTGTTAGTTCATCCTCAAGTAATGCTGAGAGGAATGTCATCATGCCCAATTCTGCAGACACTGAGAAGCAAAATGCAAATGACTTATGCAAGGTCAATAAGGTTGAAGTCATTGAGTCCAAGGTCAATAAGGTTGAAGTCACTGAGTCCAAGGTCAATAAGGTCGGAGTCACTGAGTCCAAGGTCAATAAGGTCAGAGTCACTGAGTCCAAGGTCAATAAGGTCGGAGCCACCGAATCCAAGGTCAATAAGGTCAGAGTCACCGAGTCAAGGTCAATAAGGTCAGAGCCATTGAGTTTAAGGTCAATAAGGTTGGAGTCACTGAGTCCAAGGTCAATAAGGTCGAAGTCACTGAGTCCAAGGTCAATAAGGTCAAAGTCATTGAGTCCAAGGTCAATAAGGTCAAAGTCATTGAGTCCAAGGTCAATTAGGTAGGAGTTGCTGAGTCCAAGATCAACTAGGCCCAGGTTGCAAAGTGAAAGCCAAATCTAGCTGGGCTGGATACAGACACTGCATTCCATGTCCCCGGGAGAGGAACAAACAAGCCGAGACCGAAGGGGCGGTCATGTCAGCTGTGCCACCCTGCTCTAGCATTCCTCTGATGTCATCACCACAAAGGTACATTAGGTCAGCAAAATGGCAGCCACTTCCTCTGGATGGGCTCCACCATTTGATCCTGTTCTGATTGTGCGTAAGTGGTTTTCTTTGTGCCTAGTGTGTGCTAAGGGGCAAGTGGGCGTAGCAAAGTGGAAGCCTGGCTTGGCCTTTCCTGATCCCTGATTGGAGAAGATGTCAGAGAGACGTGAGTAGACCATAGCTGGTCATCACCACTAGCTTTGGATCTGGAGGAGAGGATTCACTGGGGGTATGGTGGATTATCAGGGGACCAGGCCTCACAAGATGGTAGGTTTGGGACTGTTTGTTCCAGGGTCTGCTTGTGGTCTGTGACCATTGGTTTCTAGTCATACGTTGGAGGTCCCATGCCTGGAGAACAATGAGACAATGATCACTGATTTCAAACTCAAGTCTTCCTTTTGGAAACTCTCCTGAAACACTCTAGACATTGTTATAGCTCTGAGACTGCGCAGGTCCGAAGCCTTCCTAACTGTGAGAAGCCTCAGTTTTCACATCTTCAAGATGGGACAAGTACTAGAAGTGCGCACTTTTAGGGCTTAGCTTGGAGACTGCTGGTTCAGTCATCTGTCACCACCATATTGTCATGTCTGTGACCTAAGTCCTAGCAGGAGCAGGAACAAGAGATTCCTGTAGAAAGAGTGCCCTGGTGGCCATTAGTAATCTTTGATCCTGACATCTGGGTTTTCTTTCTCAGTCAGAGTAACAGGGCAGATCATTTAACACCATACAAGGCCTTGTATGAGGGGCCAGAACTGAGACAGAGAAAGTCCAGGGTGCAAGTGACTTGGCTAGCTGCTCAGTCAACAAAGATTTACTTAGGAAATTGCATCATCTTCAATAATCTTGCTTCAGTAGGGTGTTGTAGCTAAACAGAATGAGATGGGCAAGTTTAACAACCAAAAAGCCAAGTAAACAAACATGTAACTGTATAATTAGAGGGAGGATGCTACAAAGGAAATAGGCAGGGAATGAAGATGAACCTAGCTGGAGAGGCATCTACCAATGCCGCCGAGGAAGGCTTTCAAAGAAGGCAGCGCTTGGACATGTTGACAAGTCAGGGTTTAAGACAAGAGCCAAGGGATGAAAAGAGAAGAGAGGGCTGAGCAGGGCCACAGGGTATGCTGCTACTCAGGGAAGGGAATGGGTATAGTTCTGCAAGACTGAGAGGCGGGCCAGATGTAGGGAGGACAGAAGATGAGAGGTACAAAGGGGAAGGACCACGTGGTGCCTTGGAAGCCAGGGTGTTTTGTGTTATGGTGATAGCCCATGTAAATTGTATGATTATGTTCATGTAAAACACCCTTTGCATGTTCATGTGCTTGAACACTTGGTACCAAAATGGTGGCACTGTTTTAGGAGGCTGTGAAGCCTTTAGGAGGTGGAGCCTAGCTAGAGGAAGTATCACCCAAAGGTCAGCCTCTAGGAATATAATTCTGCCCAATTCTGGCTCTTCAGAGCTTGTCTGGCAAATGTGGGTGATGTTGAGGCCACTGGGCCAGATCTTGGTAGACTATCATAAGAAGAACACTTGCTCTCACCCACTACAGGACAGGCGCCTAATTAAAGGGCCACCTGGGCTACCAAGCTTGGACGATGATTTAAGATGAAATTCCAGGGTGTGCATATCAATGAAACCCCTGAATAGCACTTTCTATGGGCTACTCGGACCATGTGAGGCAGCATGACTTGTACAGAGAAATCTAGAAAGCTCAGTTCTGAATGTCTTCCAGGTTGAAACTGACTATCTTTCCAGAGGTTCTGTGATGCTTACCGACAGTGACAAACGGTAGGTGCCCTAACACATAGTAGGTTCCTAAAAACCTCCCCACCTCCCTCCTTTGTCCATAGAAAATAGATTTCCTTAGAAGGGGAGAGAAAAAAGACTCCATGTAATTAGCATTATATGGCCCTTTTCAACTTGGTTTAGGCACACATTCAGTCGATCTGGAAACACCCACTCAGCTCTAACACTGCCCTAATTATAAATCTCGGCTTTTAATTCATTAGCCCGGAGTCCCCAGGGGCCCCCACAAAGGTGTGTTCTACTGGGCTCATTCAAGGCCCTCTGTGTTTGGCAGACCTCCTTTGTCATTCTGGTGCTGGGGGGACAGGCCTGACAGGTGTTTCACAGCTCAGCTGGGTCATATCAAATTCTTATTGAAAATGCTTAAATTTCAGAAAACACCCTTGGTCTCACACTAGAGGCAAATCCACTGGAGCCCAGTACAACTAGTACAACTGACCTTGAGAGGATAGAATGTATCTTTCTCTGACATTAGTTCGATTGGAGAGATTTAAATGTTTAATGATTAAAGAAAAAAACCTATTGTTTCTTTTGTGCATGAGGAAATTATCCTTTAAGTTTGGCTCCTTTGGTAACCTTCTTTACCAGGCTGGTTTCTGAGGTCTAAGTTGTATACTGAAGTTATCCAATGCTTAGCATGAAAATTACTGTGGTGTTTTTACTAAATGTATCTTCTCAGCAGAAAAAAAAAATAATTATCTTTGAACATTATTTGGTGTCTGTCTGAATGTGTGTGTTTTGTGTGTATGCACACAAGTATATGTGTGTGGTCCATGTTGGACATCTTATTCAATCACATTCCATCTTATTTTTTGGAACAGGGTGTGCCTCTCCATTGAAACCCCTGAACAGCACTTTCCGTGGGCTATAGGGACCCATGAGGCAGCGTGGGCCACCAATTTGACTAGATTGACTGGCTAATGAGCCCCGGGGATCCTCCTATCTCTATTTCCTTAGTTCCGGGATTACCGGTCACACTACTAGGCTCAGATTCTTAAAAATAAATATGGGGGATGAGAATTGAACCCAGGTCCTCTTGTTTGCTTGGCACTTTACTGACTGAACCATCTCTGGAAGTCCATCATTATAATTTAAATTTAACTATATAAAGAACTTGAATGCTTCTATACCTAATCTAGCCTGATCTTTTTAAATGTGTTTATTTTATTTAAATATTTAAATTTCCTAAGCTCAGTTTCTTCATTGAATAATGACGCCGCCCCACAGAGAGTTTTACGGCACCTTTAGGTACCATTTGGCAATGTTTCATCTAGTGAGACTTGGATCAAAACTTCCCCTGTGGTCACTAGAAGAAGGACAGCACAAGGAAGCCTTGAAGCTACAGCTCCTCCATCCCTGATTCCTTCCCCCTTCAAGTGGTCAGGGGCCTCAGCAGTGAGATGCTCTGGAGCAGTGACCTCTTCCTCATCCACTCCTAACTGCATGATCAACACCACTGTGGATTTAGTTTGGATCTTCAATCCTACGAGTGCCTGTTTTACCTGAAATTTAGACTGCTCTGTCCAGAGTGAGAATGTGAGAATCAGGTTTTGGTCTTGGCTCAGGAGTGAAACTGGCTTTTGTCAACCTCATTTGCTTATCTGTAGCCTGGTCTGGAATCAAGCAGAGTAAAGCATCTAGATGATCCATTGATAGATGATAGATGATAGATAGATAGATAGATAGATAGATAGATAGATAGATAGATGATAGATAGATAAACGATAGATAGATAGATAGATAGATAGATAGATAGATAGATGATATAGAGAGATAGATGATGAATAGATAGATAGATAGATGATAGATAGATGATAGATAGATAGATAGATGATAGATAGATAGATGATAGAGAGAGATAGATGATAGATAGATAAACGATAGATAGATAGATAGATAGATAGATAGATAGATAGATGATATAGAGAGATAGATGATGAATAGATAGATAGATAGATGATAGATAGATGATAGATAGATAGATAGATAGATGATAGATAGATAGATGATAGAGAGAGATAGATGATAGATAGATGATAGATAGATGATAGATAGATAGATAGATAGATAGATGAGAGAGAGAGAGAGAGAGAGAGAGAGAGAGAGAGAAACATGGCAAGATCTAGGGGCTGAAAGGTGGAGTAAAACAATATGTATAGCTTCATGTATCAGAACAATAAATTAATAAAAAAATCCCTTATGGAATCCAACATAAAATGTGAGGTTGTATTAACGTTAATACAGGTAATTCCTCTTGGAACATTTTAGACTTTCTGTATTATCAATCTGTATTATCAATTGGGTTCTTGGTTTAAACAAATGTGCCATAGTGACATGAGGTGGTAGCATGAGCAGACACTGAAACTCAGTACAGGGAAATAAAAAGTCTGCATTCTTTGTGATCTTTTCCTGAAAATCTGTGACCATTTTAAACTAAAACCATGTATACCATGTATTAAAAATGTATGGTCTATAGACAAATTTAATACATGATAATCACTGCTCTTTGGTTGGGGGGGCAAGGAGTGATTGGAAAAGGAAATTTGGAAACTATTCTTTCTTTGCCTGGTAATTCACAGGAGCTAAAGACTCATGCGAATTTTATTTCCAAGGAAGTCACCGTGGATTTGAACAAGGCTTGGGCATGTGGCAGCCCAAGCCTCTTGTTTTCCAGGGGAAGAAATACAAGCCCACTAGAAAGAACCAAGAACCGGAATAGAAGCAGCTAAGGTGAAATCCCAGTTTCAGATTTTTATAAAAGTAACATTATGCAACACCTACTGAGTGCCAGCTACTGTCCTCCACATTTTGCTTTCAAGCTTCTCTTCATAGCAACCTTCTGAGGTATATTTGATAATAGTCTTTTACAGTTAGCATGCTGAAGATCAGGGAGGTTAAGTGTCATTGCTGGAGAACACACAGTTGCCAAGTTGCAAGGTGGGGCTGGGAACATAAGTGAGAAGAGCCGTTGCCACTTTTAGGGGCACCCACTATGTAACAGGTAAGGCATCAGCTGGTTCTTTAACTTGTTGAATGTCTTGTCACCTTCCACCAGGTCAGAGGTGTTTTTCCCAAATAAAGGGCTCCAAGCTAACAGAACTGTCCTGCCATGGCACTGCCAGATGGTATGGTGGTTTGGATGAGAAACATCCCCCATAGTCTCTGGAATTTCAGGGCTTGGAACTTGAGCATGGGTCTACTGGACCATTGCGCCTTCCCCACCTTTATCCTTTCCATCCCAGAGAAAGAAGCCAGCAGAAGCGGCCGGAAGAGTTGTCTGTTCATTCCCCCGCTGACGGAAAGTTCTCAGCTTCCCTAGCGATCTGCACAGCTTCTTTTATTTCACACGCAGAAAAGATATCTTCTGCTCATAATTCCTTCTAACTCAGGGAGCTGACCTAAGGCCTTAAAGCTCCTCAGGACGTAGGATGACAACCAAGCCCATCTTGCAAATTTTCAAAGTGCCTCCAGTACCTAGCAAGTAGTAACGGAATCAGTAAGATGTTAATGTATGACCATATTAGCTGAGGCTGATGTCTGCTGCCTTGGCCAAGCTCTCCCTGTCCACTACCAAGATGGTCTGAAAAGCATGCTATGCATTTGACATATTTGAGAGAAAACACAAAGCAATCATCTGTTTGTAGCCCTCTTCCATATGTGGCCACAAATGGAACACATTGTGGGGTCATGAGAGATCAGGAGATTTAGTGAACAGGGCACAATACGGCTTTGTGACCCGCTTTATTTTCTCATGACAATGTAAAATATAGATTGAGATGAACTAAAATCCTTCATATTTGGTTTTATAGCCCAAATTCATAAATTCTCTGCATTCATTAGAAAGTGATGGACTCTCTGCACCCACTTGAAAAGATAGCATCCCAAGGGATAGATACAAGAATATTAAAAGAGAGACAGAAAGAGAGAGCGCTCCTGATCAAAGAAATACTGCTTCTTTCCTCCTTTCATTGAGCAGATGTGCAATGTGTCCTGGGAAAGAAATAGAAAAATTCCTGAGTGATTTATGGGATGAGCCAAGTTTTCACGGAGGTTATTGCATGCCTGATAGAACGGCGGGGGTTATTAGTTCCTAGCTGAAAATGACCAGAGAAGGTCTCATTCACTTCATCAATATGGCGCTTTTATAGGTTGTCAGGAAGGCAACATCAGGCAGCCACGGCACTGTCTTGGAGTTATTTCTCTATTAGATGGTTGCTTGTCTTTATCATTGAGACTTCTGGCTATTTAAGAAAACCCAGAGCATGGGAGATATGTCTGTTCCAGCTAAGACAGAAAAGCAAATGCCTCACTTAAAGTCTTTTACTCATCCAGGCATTACACAACCTTAGCTCGCACAGAAAATGAAAACAGACCCGCACCACATTCATATATGTATACATTTTCTAGACAGAAGGTGAGTTTTGCATTTGCTAAGAAAGATACTGAGTATTGTGTAGTGAGTTTTAGACATCCCGATGCCGTCAAATTATTTTTAAAAAATTAGCGGAGGGAGTACCATATGTATGTCTTTCTATGGAAGCTAATTACTGTCTTCATTCTATAAAGAAAGGAAAATTTTAGTACATATATGGAAACTTAAAAGAACAGAACATGTCAACATATATGTTTATCTATGACCTCAGGGAAGAGAGAGCATATCCATCCTTCTGCAGACTGAAGAAGCTGCCATCGCGCATCAGTTCTGGGATGCAGGCACTTAGAAACCAATGAAAAGTCTTAGAAGATCTTTAGGGGGTGAGGCCAACATTACTACTGGAAACTGCTTGCTCTAAAACCTTGTAATTCTATAATGCTTTTCTTAGACTGCTACAGTACTATGGATAGTAAGAATGAATGGGCAGAGCTACTTATTATGCTCCTACTGAATGTTAGTTAGCTCCTGACTCTGAAGTATACATCTTTTAATCCTTGC
Organism: Ondatra zibethicus; assembly: GCA_004026605.1. NCBI lineage: Eukaryota > Metazoa > Chordata > Mammalia > Rodentia > Cricetidae > Ondatra > Ondatra zibethicus. The sequence goes on from PVIU01005156.1 coordinate 43,818, forward strand.
AGCAACCAGTAAATAAAGTATGATTGCTAATGTATAGATGGGCACCATTCAGGACTAGACATTTTACACAAGTGTCAGGCACCCAGATAAGTGTATTGGAAGTGGCAGTGCTGGGGTCCCACTTCTGGTTCCTGAGTCAGAAGCCAATATATTCCCAAATCTATACCCATGTTTCTTTGTGTGCCAGAGACTCATGGAGCCCAGGCTGGCCTCGAACTGGCTATGTAACTAAGGATAACCTTGAAATTCTGATCCTCTTAGGTTTGCCTTCTATGATTACAGGCCTGTGCCTTATGCCTGTTTTTTTTTCACTCCTCATGAGTTCCTTCCATTATGGGTGCTAAGAAAATTGGCTTGCCTGCAAACACATTCTCCTGGCTCCTTCTCCTAGAGGTGTCGCAGAAGGCTGCAGAAAAATCTTCTAGAAGATTAACTGCTCAGAAGGATTGGGAGGGGGAATAACAATCTAACAAAATGCCAATGCACAAATTCACATTGTTGTTCCTTTTAAATAATGGTACTTTAATACAGAATTATATTACATAACTTACATACTGTATGCTACATCTATTATATTGACTGTACATTGAGACCACAGACCATACCATAGATCATCTAATGTTCTTTCTCTTGTGGGTAAAAACACACAGCTCAATAACAGATGAAAGAGATCCTATGGTTCTCTTGAGGTAAGGATTTTTAAAGCAAATCTTATTTTGTTTGACGCTGAAAGGACAGAATTAAGGGTTCTGAGAATTGGGTTCCCCTGTGTGTGGAACTGAAAATCCAAACTCTTCTTCCTTTAAAAAAGCTCGCCACTGACATTTAGACAGAGCCCTCTGGCCACCTCTGTGAGGCGGTCTGCACATACAACTTTAAACTCTGGCTTAGACGTTTGTCTCCCATGCATCTCCAAGGCGCTGCGGAAGCTGGAGTTCCGAGTTGGATAGTGTTACTAGCATCCAGGGCATGACGCGATTTCCCTGGATCCTGGCTGGAAATATCTCAAGACTGAGATGAGAAAATGAGTAAAATCAAATTCATTTGTCTCTGATTTCAGTACCCTGAATTACAGAGGGTTGAAAGGATCCAAGGGTTCCAGGGCTGTCCTTCCCAGGGCCTGCTTCAGCACAGGTGGAGGTCCGGGGTTGCCCTTTCCAAGACCTAGTTCAGCACAGATGGACGGGTGATGTCCTTGTATTTTATTTCAGTCTCTGATCCTCCTTCGTTTGCCTCCCTCCCTGGACAGATGTTTGTCTGAGCAAATTGGCTGCTGAGATGATATCCAAGTTAACCACCAGCAGGGACAGGGACAGGATATTGATTCCTTTTCAGCCCTTTAGAGGGATCAAAGTGTTGAAAGTCGAGGTTACCATGTAGACACACGGCACAAATTCCTCCAGTCTTTGAGTGTCCTCAC
>PVIU01005156.1:45337-117225 GCA_004026605.1 Ondatra zibethicus
AAAAAAAAAAAAAAAAAAAAAAAAAAAAAAAAAAAAAAAAAAAAAAAAAAAAAAAAAAAAAAAAAAAAAAAAAAAAAAAAAAAAAAAAAAAAAAAAAAAAAAAAAAAAAAAAAAAAAAAAAAAAAAAAAAAAAAAAAAAAAACCAGAAACCTTAAGATGAAAAATAAAAAGGAAGAAAAAAATCCACGTTATTTTCTGCCATCTGAGAAGGAGGTAACTGGTGCCTACCCATGAGGCCTGTGTTCAAGTTCACTGTGAGCAGCAAACACAGTGGGTTCTAGCCTCGGATCCACGCAGTTACATGGCCAGGGCCCAGCTTTGCAAGTGGAAGAGCACAGACTTCAGAATAACTAAAGTTAAATATTGCTGATGATCAGTTAGCAGACAATTACTTTAAAAATTATTCCACAGAACAAATAAGAACCATGAGTAGTATTTTCATTGATAATATATATAGTATATAGAATTGTTTTCCTAGATAAAGGATACTTTTTTGCAAATATGTATTATTTTCTTGGAGTTATAGATTAAGACCAGTTTCCCCACATCTTCTTCATGAACAAAGTATGAAGGAAAATGAAACTTTTAGTAGCAGAAACTATTTAAATTTTTAAATAAAACTTCCTTTCTGTTTTCCTTTTTTTGACAAGGGAAACTGGCATATCAGGCTGTGCACTCCTTAAGTACCTGAGAATGACTGAACTTTGGATTCTCCTGTCTCCACCTTCAGATGCTGGGATTACAAGAGTGTACCACCATGCATAATTTACAAGCAAAACAAACAAACAACCCCAAATCGCTGATCTCCTTTCTCCCAGTCCTGAGCAACATCACACCTAGTGACACCAGGCACACCTCAACAGAGGGGTCATCAGACTTTCTGAAACACTCCCACTTGCCAAAGAGTGATTGGAAAGACACCAAGAAGAAGCAACACCAGCAATAAAGACTTCTTTCTAGTAGGTCAGGTTCTGGGGTTACTTGGTTTAGTTGGGCCTCCTCCCCTTTGAAGACTTGATTCAAATGAGCTTCCTTCCCCTCCTCCCTCTCCCTGGGTCACTTTCAGTTTGTTCGAACCAGCCCTGTTTGCACTTGGGGTTGATAATGAACCTGAAGTTCTTGAGCATAAGATGTGTTTAAGTCCCCTCCCAGTGCTGGCGGGATTATCTTCAGACTCTGGCCTTATGAACTTGGATTATTGAACACTGTTTGTCATCGTTGTCTCAGGACTTAGCTGAAAAAGGTCAATTCAGACCCAGAGAGCCCAACTGAAGCAGACAGAACACAGGCCCTTCGCTTGATGAACTGGTCTTGTCTGCTCTCGTTTCAAGTTGAAAGATGATTCAGATTTCAAAATAAGAAATGATTTGCAAACTCAGTTGAAAATACGCAAACATGAGTACCGCTGTCATGCCCATGGCCTTTGAGCCAGGAAGTCTGCTTTTAAATATAACTCTGCCAAGGAGGCAGGAAAATGCACACATGGACGGTGGCATTGGCCATTTGAGACTTGAACAGAGTAACAAAACCCTGACCCACTCGGTGCTAGCTAAGTAAGTGGTGTTATCATATGTGATACCACAAACCCAAATAAGACCTTCAAATGATATTTCCTACACAGAGGAAAATACAGCTTATTGAGCAAACTGAGTATTTTTTTTTTTAATGTAAAGAACAAGCTTGATTTTTTTTCATAAGAAATCACATAAACCTCTAGGCCTTTATCAATGTTTACTCCTGGGAAGAGGGAATATTCTTTTTAGTCACTTCATATTTTGCTGTATTTCTGAAATTCTCTACTAAAAACACCTATTTCTTGGATAGTGTAAAATCCCAAGCCAATAAATGTCATTTTAAAAAGCTGGCAGATAACACCAGTTTCTGTGATCCCACTTCTATCTGAAACGTGGGACCATGGTCAAGGGCACCACTACACATGCGTCTCCTGGCCCCAAGGTTCCAGGCAGGGCCTGTATATAGTTGTCAAAAGAAAGGTCCATAACATGCCTTTACGGCTCCCAGCCCTATATTAATGCCACATGTGCTCCTGTAAGGTTGAGTGATTAAGTGACACGCAATAATTGTCTCTCCTCTAAAGTAGACATTTGTTTTCCTCCATGCATGAGGCTCCATTTTCCTATCATTTATCACAACTTCGCTGTAGGATTCATCTCTGTGGGTTGTGTGTCTTGTACCTCTCTTTTTAATACAAGCTGACCTAAACGGCCCCAGTAAGAAATTAAATATAATTACCTATAGACTCGCACAGGGCAAATGAGATAGCATGGGTTCCTGAAGCGGAACAAGGTGCTTGGAGGTCTCCGGTCGTCCGTCTTCCCCAGAGTTAATTTCTCTCCTCCTGGAGGACGCCTACGCACAGCCTCACAATGACCTGTTTAGTTGGCAGTGGAAAATGATGTCATTTGCAAGTAAGCTTTCAGCTGTGATATTTTATAATTGTTAAGATGAAAACCTGATAATCCTCTCCCCCTTCACGTAAACTGCAATCCATCTTTAAACCTGTGATAATTCTCCAAACCTGCCGCTTAATAAACTAACAAACCCCAGGCCTGTGCGATTTTACGGCGAGTCAATCTTTGATCAGCCAAGCTGAAACGGGTCTGATAAAGGGACGCCCTTCCACTCTGGAGTCACCACTTGAGTGGGTGATTGCTGTTTCCTCCGGTCCTCCAGTGCCAAATAAGCAGAGGTCTTCCCAAGCTCCTTATCTCTTCCACTTTCTTCTTGAGATCTCTGTCGCTTTAATCCGGCATGTCTGCTGCTGGTTAACAAGGAAATCCTATGTCAATTATCGCCAACAACTTCCTGCTGAGAAGCAGCAGGGAGTCAAAGTGTTTGAGAGCCTTTTCACACCAGCGAGTGGTGCAGGGCCTAATTAAATGGCCCTCATATCTTGCAGCCTGGTAGAGGCCTTGTGATAGATAGCTAATGAAAGATAGCCTCATTTGGCTAAGAACCTTTGAAGGCCAGTGGGCTGTCCAGCGGGTTGCAGGTGCACCCCAAAGTGGAGCTGCATGGGACTCCTCCAGTTCCAGTGAGCATAGAGGAGGCTGTACTAGGCATTGGAAAGCTGTTTGGGAAGGGGTGGGTCTTTGGTTGCAGCTCTCTAGAGTTGGTCAAGTGGGGTAGGGATCAGGCTTCAGGGAGATGTCCGCTAAACCATTAAAGTCAGGCTTCAAAGAACACTCCCCTGTGAAACTGACCCCTTAGTCTCAATATAAGGGGTCTCCTCTCCCACTCAGGACTTACCAACTGGTATAATTCTGTCTTTAAAAATACATGTTTGGGGGCTGGGGTGTAGTCCAGTGGGTAGGGTGCTTGTTTGGTATGCACGAGGTGTTAGATTCGATCTCCAACACTGCATCCACCAGGTGCAACGGCACAGCCTCTAATCCCAGCCTTTTCGGGGCAGACAGAGGAGGATCAGAAGTTCAAAGGCAACCTCGTCTACGAGTTAGCAGCCAGTCCGGGTTACATGAGACCCCATCTTCCTGCCACACATACCCTCCACATTCGGGGAGCAAATCTGATATGTTGCTCTATATTTTAATGAATGATATTTAATCCTTATAACATTTCATAAAAGAAAGGACATTCTAAAACATGACAGAAGGAAATAGTAAAAAAAAAAAACAATTTCAGGAGAAATGCCAATGTTTTAAAGGAAATCAGCTTATGTCTATGAAATTCATTATGCTATTTGTAGATCACATGGGGAGTTTCCCTGCTATGGGGCCGCCAGTTCATGTCAAGAAATGGCATTGCTGCATGATGTAAGAACATGAAGGCAGGTGGTGCTGAATCAGTGGTTCCCCACAAAGGCCACGGTTTAAAACCAACTGAGGGATCCTTGAAAACTTCCTACAACACCCCAAGAGGATTGAGTTAATTGACAGATGTTATTAAATGTTTGAAAACCCGCTGCTTGCTTATATTCTCTTTCCCCTCACCCCATGCACGTGTGTGTGTGTGTGTATGTGTGTGTGTACTCATATATACAGAGGTCAGAAGACATGGCTAGTGTTACTCAGTCATTGTCTACCTAGTTTTGTGAGAAAGGGTCCTTCCTTGACCCAAAACTCACCAAATAGGCCAGGCTGGTTGGCTGGCAAGCACCTGGGATCCACCTCACTAGCATTGTGATTACACCCATGCACCACCATGCCTGTATTTTTTTTAAAAAACTTAAAAACATGGATTCTGGGGATTGAACTCAGGTCTTCATGCTTACAAGGCAAGCACCAACTGCACTGTATCCTCAACCCCAAACCACTGCCTTGATGCTCAGATATTGTACTCCAGAGCATTTCCAATGCTCATATACACATTTTTCTTCTGGGGATCTTGTGCAAATACAGATTCTTATTCCACATGTCCATGGTGGGATCTGGTATTTTTCCTGTCTAAGCAGCTCCCTGGTGATGCTATTGCTGTTGGTCCACAGAAAAAAAACCTTAGAAAACCAAGGCAAAAGAATATTTCCACTACAAGATTTCTAGGCACTTAGCTGAAGACCAGGGTTCTCCCTAGGATCTGCAAAGGGTTTCCAGCATGATTTCATGGACAAGAGATAAGCTTTTCAAGATCAGGCTAGGAGAAGTGTCTTAGAACTGACTGATGCAACTTTAAGGTTGGCTATGATCCTTAATCTAGAGGTAGCAACTGATATATCACCCATGATGGCTCTGTGGTGACACAGTCACGCAAGAGGCACAACAGGCATGGACTGGAGTTTCTGTTGAGTCTGTTTATTTTAGGGGCATTCATTTTAGCCTTTCCGTTCCAACTTGCTTCTCTGTGTTCTCACTAAATCTGTGATCTTGGGCAAAGTACTGAACTTCCTGTGTGCTTCAGAGTCCTAATTTTTAATTGGGTGGCAGTAACTACTTAATTAAGAGTGTCATTTAAGGGAGGTAGGATGAGGCTTAGCCGGGCGGCTGGTAGTGAGCAAACACTAGAAAAGCATCTTGTCCTGCAGATGAAGCACGTGCTTTAGAGTTTAAAGAGATCCCAGAGGTGATCTGGTCCATTTCACTTAATTTTGTAAAGAAACTCAGGTTCCCTGAAGGCAAGCAATTGCCCAAAGAATAGCCTTAGCCAATAAAAGGCAGACGATGGTCCCAGATCAAACAATTCTGTATTTTCGCTCATATAAACTGTATATGTTTGCAAGATGCCTTTAGTCTTCTTTGGAACAAAATGGATTATCAGTGAACACATAGAGAATTAATCTGCTATTCCTTCAACTCCGTGTTGCCTTTCTCTTACATTGTGTCCTTGGGAATAGAAAATCCTGGTCTTTGGTGTTCTTTACCATCTGTGGACCCATGGCGGATAATACTAACCCACTAAGTTCTCTGTCCCTCTAGTTCCTTACACAGCCTCAGCGTATACATTCCATGAAGTCACTGCCAGCTGGTCAGTGGCATTCCTTGAAAAACAGCATGGATGCGAACTTCCAGATGGCACCTAGGTGGGTTCACTCCGACATTAGGCAGGATTTTCCTTACAGAATAGCAGAGAACATTAAAGCCTAAGACAGCTCAGTGGCTGAAAATTTGTCCAGCACACACATCTGGGGACCTATGAATTTGTAACAGCAGAGTTATCACATTTGACATTTTGTTCAAATCCTTCATTAGGTTTTTCAAACAGCTGGAGTAGTTTTTAATGAACAATAATTATAACTTTGGATTTCTGATTATATCAAAATGGGGGTGGGAGGCAGCTCACCCTCAATAGTGGCTTTTGTGTACTCTAACCCTGACAAGACTGTTAGCACCATCTAGCCTTGTCTAGAATATTTCCCTAGCAATCTAACACACCATTTCCTCAAAGGTAGACCCCAGAGCAACTGTGAAATTGGAAGCAAATTACAGTTCCAAGCCAAAGATGACTTTAGAAGAATGTTTTCTTTCACTAAGGCCAAAAGGGAAAGTAATTCAATGTCTGAACAGCTGCATTTGCTGCACTTGAGGTCTGAAATGTTTCATTTGGAGTTAAAAACAAACTAACCAACCATTGTAACTGACAGTAAACTTTAGAAGGTTCAGAAAGTCCACTGGGGGGAGTTGTGGAGTATCCAAGCCAGAACATAAGCACAGGGACATCAAGAGAAAATATCTCGTTCCCTCTTGCCAAGGGGTCCATCAGCCTCCATGGGGCAGACATCATGAAGAAAACAATCTCCTACCCCATCAAACTCTTTCATTGTTATTACCAAGGATACTGAGTTAATTTCTGAGCCAACAGTCTTGTCTTTCATTTAATACCCTCTGTCCCAGAACCTAATAGCTGATATGTTATTTTCATCTCCAACTCTGAATCTATCCAACACTGATAGTACTTGGATGGGGGATGGGCTCATGCTACTATCCCCCTCTAATATTATGCAAATAAATTCTTTACATAGATTAGAATTCAAAGGCCTTGTAATAGCATTTAAAGTACTTCCTATGCTAGCCCTCAGCTCATTTGATTACCACGGATGTTACTGCAGCTGTCACTAAGACTACTTATCTAGTACTCTAAACACTTCTGCAAGAAGAATCTATCATTACCAGACTTTTGTGGTAGCCGGTCATTGCCTGAGGTCCTTTATGTGTATGACCTCACCTGTGATGATTCTACATTGTCATGTAGACTTCAGGGATCAGGAAATCGAAGAACAAGAAAGTTAGAGCCTTTGATCAACTACTAAGTGAATGAAATCAGGCTGAGAGCTAAGATGGTCATATGAACACCACTGCAAACTGGCTGTGGCATGGCTAGCTATCACATTTGCAACCCTAGAAGGATGAAGAAGCACAAAGCCTCACCTAATAACATACCTATAGATCCTTAGCAGAATTTGGCCCCTTGGTCATCCTTGGCTTCAAAAGAGGCTGGAGAACACAGTTCTATCAGCTTACAAAGGAGGAAGGCAAACATTGAGTAAACCACCAGACATCTCTGCCCTAAGAAATGGCAGTCTCTATCATGTGGGTGAAGGATCCCTACCCATTAGGATAGCTTTTTGATTTCTGGTTCCGCCTCTGGAATTCAAGCCTATATGATGATGGTACATTGAGGGTGACATTTCTGACTTTTTGAGATGGTCAGAAACATGATTGAATTATCAAAAGAAGATGAATATCTACATAAAATGAACATCTTGGTGGGATGGTGGTGGTGCACACCTTGAATCCCAGCACTCAGAAGGCAGAGACAGACAGATCTCTGGGAGTTTGAGGCCAGTCTGATCTACAGAGTGAGTTCAAGGACAGGTTCCAAAGCTACAGAGAAACTCTTTCTCGGGAAAAACAAAACAAAAAAAACAAAAACAAAAAACTGACCATCATGGCTATGATTACATTCTGTTTAGGACAGTATTAAAAACAATGCATTTTCATCAAAATGGAAATATAATAAATTCAGTTCATCTAGATCCCCTTTGCAAACATTGTCCCACCCCCGCTTGTTTCTTTTTCTTTCCTGGGGAAGTTAGCATTTCTTCCCCAGAGTCACTGATGGGATACTGCCTACTTACACAGATTAGTATGCTGATGTGTACACTGTTCTGTGCCAACCCACAGCTCACCACAGCCTTCAACTGAGATGGAGAAACTGCCAAGTTGTTGTAATACAACACTTAGGACAAATACTGAAAACTCTTAATATTTTTATTCTTCTTTTCTTCCTCTCAGAAACATTAAATTGGCTTCTTCCCAGCATTCCAAACAACTGTCACACTCCAAAGAAGACAGTAATGGAGGGCTCTCTGGGGCCTGTCCCATATGTCTCCTCCATTGAGATATTTGAATATTTTCATTTTAAATGAATAATTACATATTTTAAGCAGCTTTCCTTGCTTACGAATACATGGGTATAGATAAATATTCATAATACAAACTTTGAATATGAAAGTGTTGTGGGTTCCTCTGAGGAATGGAGAAAGGTGAGATCATATTTTGTTGTGTTACTATTTTAACATTGACAAATTAGATTAGTACTGACTATTCTAGTGAGAAAGCTACAGAGGAAAGCAGAGAAAGGTTTTCCTGCAGCCCAGGGCTTTAGAATAAAACTCATCTTTGGGCCAGCCTCAACTTCTTGCTGGCAAACTTAAAAATATTTATTCAATTCTTTAAGAATTTTATACAATTTTGATCATATTCAACTCTTACTCCTAGCACCACTCAGGTCTTCTACTCTTTTCCTCATCCTCCTCCTCCTCCTCCTCCTCCCCCTCTTCCTCCTCTTCCTCTTCCTCCTCCTCTTCTTCCTCTTCTTCTTCTAATAACCCATTGATTCCAGTTTGCACTGTCCTGGATATGTCCTGTGTATTGGGCCATCCACTGGAGTGCATCTTCAACCTACCAGGAGCCCAGAAAACTGAATTTCTCTCCATCAGAAGCCACCAACTGTCCATAGATCCTCAGTTAAGAGCGGGGATCATAAACCCTTTCTCACTCGTGCCAGAACACTGACTGGCTTGATCCTGTTCAGGTCTCGTATGGCAACCACAGCTGATGTGAGGTCATGAGTGCGGAGGTCCTGTCACATGCAGAGATACTGTTTTGCTCTGGTCACCCTTGACTTCTGGCCCTTAAAGTCTTTCTAGCCCCTCTATGATGGTTCCTGTGCATTAAGGAAGAGGTGTCATGTAACCGTGCCATGTGTGGCTGAGCACTCCACTGATATTTTTTCTCTGCACTTTGACCGGTTGTAAGTTTCTGTGTTAGTCACTGTCCACTGTACAGTGACACTTCTCTGGTAGGGCCTAAGAGCTGCACTAACCTATGGGTAGATAGATATGAATTTAGAAGACAGCTTGACACTATGCCCATTTAGCGAAATAACAGTAGTAGGCTCACCTCCAAAAATTGTGAGTTCCCAACTGTCGGTTTTGGACCTGATTTGAAGTTCCAGGTATTTATTTCCTACTGCGACGCGGGGCTGGAAAAGCTCTTCAGTCCTGGTTTTCGTTGTGCACTGAAATGGTAAGGGGAGCACAGCAACGGCGGCGAGAAGAGCTGGCACTGGCAAAGGTCCTACCTCATCACTTCTCTGCATGATCTGCTCGTGCAGTTCCTAGTGGTGCTTTTGTGCTATCTGGAACAGCTGTCTAGGGTTCCATGACAATGGCAGGAAACCGAATGGCTCAAGAGACCATCTCAATCCCGGCTAGGCTTGGCTGAGTCATTCTGGGATCTTCGGTGGGTCTCTGATTTGTCTGTTTTCTACAGATCAGTGGGAAGGTTTTACTCCGGGGTTTGGAAACTGAAGTTAAGGAGTGACTTTAGTCACAAGTCTTGTCTCATGATCCAGTCTAGCCAGGGTTTATTCATCTGTTGGAAGCTGTGTTCTTGTAAACAGAACACCAAGGAAACAAGTCTGAGTTTCAGTCCTCTGACTGGCCCATCACTACTTATATGCCTTCGTACTGGCTGGGTTTGTGTCAACTTGACATAAGCTAGAGTCATCAGAGGAAGGAGCCTCAGCTGAGGAAATGCCTTCTTGAGATCCAGCTGTGAAGAATTTTCTCATTTAGTGATCAGTGGAGAAGGGCCCAGCACATACTGGATGGTGCTATCCCTGGGCTGCTGGTCCTGGGTTCTATAAGAAGGTGGCTGGGCAAGTCAGGGGAAGGAAGTCAGTGAGCAGTTCACCTCCATGGCCTCTGTATCAGCTCCTAAACTCCAGTTCCGGTCCTGGCCTCTTTCAGTGAGGCACAGCAATGCTGAAGTGTAAGTCAAATAAACACTTTCTTCTCCAACTTGCTTTTTTGGTCATGGTGTTTTGTCACAGCAATAGAAACCCTAACTAAGACAGTCATGTTTAGTCAGCCAAAGCAAGTCTCACATAATCAAACCCCAAGTCAAAGGAGGAGAAAGCAGAGTCCACCTGTAGATGGGAGGAAGAATGAAGTCTCATAGCAGGGGGTGTGGATCAAAGAAGGAAGTCATGGTAGGCAGTATTGCAGCTGACCTCCCACTTAATCTGCTTCTGAGGGTTACTAATGCCATTACATTCCCATCAAAGCCCTGCCATGTCAGTACCAGGGTTAAAGTTCATACTATGAAGCAGCAAGCCACAGCAGAGAAACCATCAAGACTCTTTCAGACTTGTTCATGGCTAATGAAGAGGGCCAGGCCCAGATTCAAGCAGTCCAGTGAAATCTGAATTACTGGTGCCTGGATCAATAGGCAGATAGATGCCAACCAACATCCCATTTTGACAAGATGCTGTGGTTATGGACTATTTAATATATTGGGATATATTACACTTTTATGTTCTTGTGAGCAAATAATGGAAAGAAAAAAAGCAAAGGAGTACTTTAGCTTATGATTTCAGAGGACTCAGGCCATGGTTGCTTGGCCCATGCACCGGGGCTAAACATCATGGTGGGAGAAGCCTGTTGTAGGAGCAGTTCCTTACTTCCTGGGGTAGAGAAAATGAGGTCCGGAAAAGAGCCAGGGTGAGAAACAGCCCCCAAGGACACATCTTCAGTGTCTGCCTTTCTCTGCCTCCAACAATGCCATCATATCATAAATCCATCTGGGGATTAGGTCAGAGATCTTACGCTCTAACCATCTCTGGAAATACTACCAAAAACACCCCAAGAGGGGCACCTTCTGAATCTCAGTCAAATCATGTCAGCCACCAAGATTAGCATCACAGGGAAGAAGAATGAAAAGTAGATGGGGACTCCATGGATTTCTTTTCCTTTTCACTTCTTGTGGATCTTAAACTATTTAAGAATAATTAATGAAAATTATAATTTCTGAGTGGGAGTAGAGAGATGGCCCAGTGGTTAAGAGTACCTGACACTCTTTCAGAGGACCTGGGTTCCATTCCCAGCAACCACTTGGTGACTCTGTAACTTTAATTTCAGGGAATCGTATGCCCTCTTCTGGTCTCCATGGGCAGCAGGCACACACATGGTGCTGAGATACACATGTGGGCAAAACACACACACACACAAATAAAAATAGTTATTAATAATCCTTGATATCAGAAGTACTCATCTAATACTATATAGACATGGAAAGAACCGAGTGTTGTACCTGGTCACCAAGAAGTCACCCAGTAGTTGTGCCTCTACTCTACTAAAATGTGTCCTCTACTTATCAAAGTTAAGGAGATCACGGCTCTCAAGGCATAGAGAAATAGATACCTCCTCAAACACCTAAAGTTTGGGGCATAAAGCCCCTGGCCTCCTGTCAGGACGTGGTCTGAAGCTATATGGAGAAGCAGTGGTCTTTCAGGCTTTCTACTTTTCTAAGATTACCCTTGGAAGATCTTTTTCAGGTTCTCCCAGATCTCCAAAGCATCTCAGCTTGGAAGTAGGAAAGCTGTTGGGACTTTTAACGACGAGAATCCAGTGATCACACTGACCCTATATCAACAGGGATTGGTCTAACTCAATAGGGTCAGCCCAGCACCATTCCCTGCCTTTCTAAGTGAGTGGATAAAGATTTCTTTACCAAAACAAAGTCCTTTAGAAAATTACATAGTAGTGTAACATGAGGGGCCTGGTTGGTTTCAGTCCTCCCACCAGGTCCCCAGCCATTTAGGTCCCAAGGAAAATCACGCAGAGAGTCTACATTAGGTTATAAACTGATTGGCCCATTAGCTCAGGCTTCGTATTAGCTCTTATAACTTATATTAACCCATTATCCTTATCTATGTCAGCCACATGGCTCAGTAACTTTCTCAGCAGAGCAGGTCACATCCTGCTTCTTTGGTGGTCTGGAAGGAGTGCCAGGAGAGCTTCCTGCTTCCCAGAATTCTCCTATTCTCCTTGCTCCGCCTCTACTTCCTGTCTGGTTGTCCCACCTATACATCCTGGCTAATGATGTTTGGAGGGTGGGGCAGTATCAGACTTCAATCAGTGTTTATTTTAAATCATGATTGACAGAATACAGACAATTCTCCTGCACCATAGTAGGTCAGCCAAGCTTAACTCTCACTAAGAGTCAAGTATCAGGCTGTGAAAAAAAACACAGTAAAGGAAAAGCTCCACATGTTGAGGCCATTGGCCAGCAGAACTATTACATTGACTGTACAACAACAATGCCAACTAACCAAGTGGCACAGGGAAGTGTTACCAGGCAGACGGCTTAAACTTCTGCTGCTTCTGAAGGGCCAGTGTCTGGATATTAGTGAAGGAAGAGATGTCACTGGCGTCTAGGATGCTGGGCACGATGCCTTCCAAGAATGACTAATTGGTTCAAAGACATATCAAGGATAAGAATAAAAATAAAAGTCCTACCCAATATTCCCCAGATGCTGACAGGTGCCAGGAACTATTCTAAGGACATTCTTCATGTCATCTCAATAAATTCTTTCTCCTTTTGTTTTGTGGTCTGGGAATCAATCCCAGGGCCTTTTCCATGGTAGACATCTGCGTTATCACCACTGAGCTGCCTTCTCAATCCCCGTGGAATCTTCATATCCTCTGGATTAGGACATTGAGTTATGGAGATGCTGGGTTGGGATCTCATGTTGTCCCAGGCTTGGGACAGGTTCGTGTTGGGAGGATGAACTCACCACTGCAGTCCCTGAGGTTGTTATGAAGTAGTAGAATCTCAGACACTGCAGCACGAACTTCCCAGGAGAGCACAGAGCCTTTTCCCACCTCCCAGACAGTGGGGATTGGGCTTCCTCCAAATCCAAACGCCTCTAGGTGTTTTATCTGTAATTTACTTTTGTTTCTGGTGTGGGGGTTGAAGTCTGATACTGCCCCACCCTCCAACCCAAATGGCCAATTATCCCTTTGTGAATCTAGTGTTGAGTCACTCTCTTCACACAGCATTTAAGCATCCTTTATACATGGGTTTTGTACCCATACAAGCTGTAACCTATTTCTGGACATGTTTTGCTATTAATCTGTTGTCCCATTTCCTCCTGAATGGCATATTATTTAGATAACAGCATAACTTAGTACTGTTTCTCTATATATATATTATACATATTTCTCTATATATTAGATAATAGTTTAATTTAGTAATGTGTGTGTGTGTGTGTGTGTGTGTGTGTGCATGTTAGTAGAACTTTATAGCTTTTCAGGAGACCTCCCAAATACTTTCCTTTTGCAAATCTCTTTTTGTAATTCTCAGTTATTACTATGTAAAAGCTTTAAAATAGTTCCATACATACACTCAAGTCCCAACAAAAGCAGCATTGGAATACTGAATTGAACGACAATTTGTTTATAAGTTGGTTCGAAGACTGTTTTATGGTATGAACGCCAAACATGATACGTCTCTGTATTTTTTCAGGTATCATTTAAAGATCTTCAATAAGATTTTATAGCTTTTTCATACAGGCTTAATACCATTACTTTAAATGTGTTACCAGCTAAATGTGGCCGTTTTTAAGACTTTCTCATTTGAAGGTGTATTTTGTCTTGTTGTAGCTTTTGAGGTAGTGTTTCCATGTAGACTAGGCCATCCTTGACCTTAAGAACCTTTTGCTTTAGCTTCCTGAGTGCTAGCACTACAGCTCAGCACTCACAGAGACTTTGGAACTGCTTGTTTCTAGGGTCACAGGGACTGCTGTGCTGGCTCATACCACATCCTCAAGATCTCCCTGCATCTGTACTCCCTGTGTCACCTTATTGAAGAGCAGGGAATGAAAATCCTCTTGACGAATAATGGGAGAGAGAGTTAACCTCCAGATGGCCACCTCTGCTCCAATATGTTCGCATGACTACAGAGGAAGCTCCCTAGGACCAACTGATGAAGGAGGGAAAGCATAGCTCAAAGGATCATGGGAGCTAAAACACATGCTGGAAAGCTACTCCTCTACTAGGGGAGACCGTAAGATGAGCCCAAGGGAAACTCCTCCTATGGAGAATTGCTGTAAGAAGCACCTTTTGCCCTGGATATACTCGAACTAATAGGAAGTGGTAAATGGTCATCTGGTCAGTCAACAGTCTAGAAAAAAGGAAAAATTAAATAAAAGACAGAATTCTGGAGAAGGGTTATGTGAGTGGGTCTCAGAGGGCAGGCTCATCCCATAGAGATCTTTGGGTCCCACATAAGTGCCATTTGGGATGCTTAATATTCATTGCCAAGTTGACTGGAGTTATAATCACCCAGTAACCACACCTCTGGGTTTGCCCATGAGAGTGTTTCAGAGAGATTTAGCCAGGGAGGGAGGAACCCACCCTAAACATGGATGGCACCATCCCATAGACTGAGGGCCTAGGTTGAATGAAGGGGGGGACCTGATGCGCACTAGCATTAATTTCTCTACCTCTGACCATGATCACAATGTGGCCAGCCATATTACACCACAACCACATCTTTATCGTGATGGATCGTCTCCATTTAAACTGTAAGCCAATTACGTCTTTCCTCCATTAAGTTGCTTCTTGTCACCATTTGGTTATGGCAATAAAGAAAGTAATGAATACAGCAGGTGAAAGGGAGGGTCTGTGCTATCAGGAGTAGCTAAGACTCCTTGTCTTAGGCAGACAGTTTCTCACTGATGGTAGGGAAGATGAGGGTTACACCTGGGGTTTTGTTGATTCTTGGTGTCTGGTGGTAACCACCAATGAACACGTGCACAAGTTTTGTGAGGTCAGGTAACCAGAAACTCAGAATACATTGGAGTGAATGTTCAAATTCTTCTCTTGTACAAGGACTTAGACCAGTGGTTCTCAACCTGTGGGTCATGACCCTTTGGAGGATCACACATCAGAAATCTTGCATATCAGATATTTACATTATGATTCACAACAGTAGCAAATTTACAAGTATTATGAAGTACCAATGAAATAATTTTGTGGTTGGGAGGATCACCACAACATGAGTAACTGTAGTGATGATAACATTAGGAAGGTTGAGAACCACTGTCTTAGAACAAAAGCATTGACCATCATTCTGTAGGGCGGGACAACGTACAATGTCCTAATAACCACAGCTGACAAGTCTTCTTTTTAAAAACACTTTTTATTTTTTTCTTTTAAAATTCATGCGTACACACACACACACACACACACACACACACACACACGTACGCAGTGCCTGAGGTGGCCAGAATAGGGCATCAGATTCTGTGAAGCTGGAGTTATAGGGTCATAAGACACTTGACATATGGGTGCTGGGAACTGAACTCAGGTCCTCTGCAAGAGTGGTATGTGCTCTTAACTACTCCGCTATCTCGTTAGCCTCCCTTCTTGAAAATTTAAAGTTAAAATTATGATGAGAAACCATAATTTTTTTCTCACAAATTTTCCTTTTTGTTGTTGTTATCCTATCAAGAGTCAATATCGGATGGGGTTTTCCTCATTTCTTGAAGCCTATAGCATTTCTTCATGTCTGTCTCTTGTGACCTTGAAAAATTTCAAAACTATCAACCAATATTTTATGTTAAGTGTTCTTTCAATTTGGTTTTGTGTAATATCATCTCATGAGTGACAAAAGTACAACGAAAATGATGCTGGGTCATTCCCATTGCTTCAGATCAAGGGGTCCAGGATGTCTTATTATTTGTGATTTTCACCTTGATAACTCGACTAAACTTAGCTTCTTTACTGGAAAGTTACTACCTTTTGTAGTCTATAAATATTTTGGTTAGGTTCCTCGGAAACCATACAATTTCTATGTCCTCTAGAATGTTATCTACCCTCTTAGTTTGCTTTCTACTGTTGATAAAGACCATGGGCAAAAGCAATTTGGGGAGGAAAACATTTATTTCAACTTTGTTGTGGAACATTAACAGAAGATACGGTGCATTCATTTATTCTGTGGAATATTTGTTTAACGATGCAGTGGTATATGACATTCTTTTATGTTGCATTTGTTTAATTCTGTGGTTGTGTTACTTTGCCTGTCTAAAACACCTGATTGGTCTAATAAAGATCTGAATGGCCAATAGTAAGCCAGGAGAAAGGACCGGCGGGGCTGGCAGGCAGAGAGAATAGAAGGAGAAATCTGGGAAGATTGTGGAGTGCAAAAAGAGAAGGAAAGGAGGACTTCAGGGGCCAACCACTCAGTCACACAACCGGCCATGGAGTAAGAAGTAAAGAACGGTATATAGAATAGAGAAAGATAAAAGCCCAGAGGCAAAAGGTAGACAGAATAATTTAAATGAAGAAAAGCTGGTTAAAAACAAGCCAAGCTAAGGCTGGGCATTATAAGAAAGAATAAAACTCTCTGTGTGTATTAACTTGGTAGCCAGCCCCTGTACACAGCCAAAAGAGATAAAGAAAAACCCAACACCTTCCAGCCTTCAGTCTTTCTATGAGGGAAGAAGTCAAGGCAGGAAGGCAGAGCAGGAATCTGGAAGCAATAACTGAAACAAAGACGTGGTATTTACTAGCTTGTTCCCCATGACTTGCTCAGCTTGCTTTTTTATAGAACCCAGGACCACCTGCCCAGAAGTGACACTGCCCACAATGGGCTGCTGGGTCTATCCACATTAATCATCAATAAAGAAAACGCCCCACAGACTTGCCTTGCCTGTGGACAGTCTGATGGAGTCATTTTCTCCATTAGGATTCCTTTTCCAGATAACTCTAGCTTGTGTTAGGCTAACAAAACATTGCCAATTTTGAAGCTACCGAATTTTGATGTTATATCTTTTATCCAGCCATTTCACTAAATTCTATGGATTTAAAGAGTCTCAGAAGGCATTTGAACACAGGTACCATGCTTAGGTGGACAATTCTTAGCCTCAGAAGAAATGGGTTATTAAATGAAAATCTAGTTCCAGGTGTGGGATAACTCCCTATTAGTTATTGGTCAGTGAGACCCCAGAGGCCATGAATAAAAACACAGGCTATTGATATTATTCTCTATTTCCCAACTAGATGGTAAAACCTCATTGCTGAAGAAAAGACATATTTTGTTTCAAAGTCAGAGAGAAATTAAGTTGGAACTGACCCCAAACTTTCCTTTCTGCGGGCTAGCTTTTGTAGCATCAGAAGGCGCTACGTCGGGGAGAAAAGTGATCAAAGGTCTTGCCCGGTGGTGAACTCTGAGAACTGCAATACTGAGTCTCTAAGAAAGACACAATGGCTGGTGCAATAGTGGTATGAAGGTTGGAGTGCAGTTACTCACTTTCTGATGGGACTGGAAATCTGCTCCACAGGAGGAAATTTATACTTGATACTGCAAACCTGGTTGAAAGCCCATAACTTAGGAGATCATAGGTCCTAAGGGTGAGTCTTAATTAATATTTCTGTTTTGCTAGATGGAAATCTTGTTAAACTGTCGTCTACATATTTATGTTTATATCTGTAGATCATTGATGCTCTCAACCTTGGTCAGAGAAGCCTTTCTGTAGTGGGCACCAGTTAGTGTGGATGTTCACAATTATTCTGAGAGTAACATGAGTGTTTGGCCCTAAATTAGACATCTATATCACCCTCACATACCCCCACAGTGCTTAGGGAACATCTCAGAGGTGGGGGCAGAAAGAAGGTGAGCGTTAGAGCTTTGGGAAGAGTGCCGCGATGTCTTCTGAGCATGGCGTTGCTGTTGGACACATAAACCCAGTACAGCTGTGGTCACCTGCCCAAAATGAAGTCAACAAGTTCAGTCAACACTCCAACAGGCTGGACTAATAGGACCCAAAGGATTATAAAAGACAGACGGGGGAGAACTTGAAGATGGGAAAGTGATGTGTTGTGAGATGTCTGAGGAAACAAGATGTAGGAAGCCGGTGGGTATTAATCAAGACACACTGTGCACACATATCCAGCTGTGACATAATAAGTAAATGATTCTCCAATAAATAAATGAACTAAAAAAAGTTTAAGTAGAATCTTTTGTACTTGTATACACACATGTCAAGTGTATTTAGAAATACACTTCATTTTTCATTTTACTCTTTTGTTTTCCTGTCTTATTACAATAGCTGAATTTCTCAAACCATTTCAGCAGACACTGAGGATAAAACATATCCTCCTTTATGTCATGTGGATGACTTTGTATTTTGTCATTTGATATGATTTGGGGTAAATGAAATTTACTATATTTAAATAATTTTCTTTACTGTATTTTATCTAGAACATTTATTCAGTTTTTTCAAATGATGGGATAGTAATGTTTTTCTTCTCTAACGTGATGATGTAATGAGCTATACTGTCAGATTCCCCCATATTAGACCATTTTTCTACTCCTGGAGTGAATCCTATTTAGCCATGATGTATTAATTTACAAACGCATTGCAGGATTCAATATGCATCTGTAACCACATGGGAACTTGGTCTGTACTTTTCTCTTTGAGTACTATTTTATAACATTTGAGGCTATTTTTCTGATGCCATAAAGTAAATTGAAGTGATTTTTTTGTGTGTATGTGTGGTTTAAATTTATTGTGATCTTGGTTCAAACAACTCTATTCCCAGTAGAGACTTCCTTTCTTCCCTTTCCTTCCTTTCCTTTCCTTTCCTTTCCTTTCCTTTCCTTTCCTTTCCTTTCCTTTCCTTTCCTTTCCCTTCCTTTCCCTTCCTCCCTTCCTTTATTTCTGCTCCAAACATCTCTACGAAATAATAATGACTAATAACAAATAAATAATAAATATAATAATAATTTCTGGAGTGGCTGCAGGGGGTGATGAAAGTATATAAAACACAAATTTATTATGAACCAAAAATAATGTCCTCCAAACACTCTACCTAAAGATAATTCCACTAACTAGCAAAGTAATGCAGCTTTAGCTGTGTGCCACTGAAAAAAAATCTCATTTCAAACTATAGGTTTTAGCGTAAAAGCCTCACTTCATTGTAATGAGCTCACAAAACACCACACATCCTCTCAAGCAAACACTTGCCCAGTCCCAAACTTCATACATCTCAGGGGACTTTGTGTTAAAGCTGCCTGAGAAAAACCATGGATAAGAAAAATGAAGAATCCATGGTGCAGGGAGGAAGTCTGAGCTCTGTTTGTTTGGGTGTTGTGTGTACAGTTCGCAAATTATATGTAAAACTCTGCTTAGGAGGCAAGAACTCTGGGGCTGAGCTACCGCTTATACTGTGTTTAAAGGACACATGACTAGTATTTTTTTCTGTGGGGCGTGTGTCAAATCTCTTTTTGCAAATGCATCTGTCAGTTTTCTAACTTTAGAAGCACACAACACAATGAACATTACAGGGTGTGTCTCTGATCGTGAGAAGTTTAGGTTTAAGACAGCCTGGGTTTACAAAAAGGAAAAAAACCCGATTCATAAAACTGTTTCTTCAAGTTGAGCAATGTGTTAATACAAATGGAACACACTGGGTTATGTACGATTTGTTTACTGTCTTACTCTTAATGTCTTTCAGAGTGTCTTGTGTTTATGAGAGAACAAAGAGAAGTCCATTAAATAAACAAACAAATGAACAGCAATAATTCAAGTTATTGTAGCAATTAACTAGGTGTGTATTTTGATGGAATTTATTGTTCATGAAAAGGTAAGATTATGCCGGGCCTTGGTGGTGCAAACCTTTAATCCCAGCACTCGGGAGGCAGAGGCAGGTGAATCCCTGTGAGTTTGAGGCCAGCCTGGTCTACAAGAGCTAGTTCCAGGAAAGCTAGGACTGTTACACAGGGAAACCCTGTCTCGAAAAACCAAATAAGGGTAAGATTAAATAATACTAAATTATAATTTAACTAGTCATATATTATCAGATTTATCTGGTTTAATTTGATCTGTGTCAGATGCACAATTTTTTTTTATTTTATGTGCTTGGTGTTTTGCCTGCATGTGTGTCTGTGTGAGGGTGCCGAGGGTCCCCTAGAACTGGTGTTACAGACAGTTGTGAGCCACCATGTGGGTGTTAAGAATTGAGCCTAGGTCCTCAGGAAGAGCAGTCAGTGCTCTTAACCACTGAGTCATTTCTCGAGCTCCCAGATGCAGAATTTAAAATTAGCATTTAGTGCTGGGCCATCGTTCAGGCAGTAGAATTCTAGCCTTGCAGCCATGAAGTCCTGCGTTTTACCTCCAGACTCCACATAAGAAAGTCAGTCATGGTGGTACACACTTGTAATCCCTATGCTGGGCAGCTGGAGACAGGAGCATTCCTGCACTTTCACGGTCCTGAGTGGTATAGCCCACCATACACCTAAGCTGTGTGGTAGCTTGTTATTCTGAGGATGCAAGCCTAGAGTGGCTATTGTGCTACATACTGTGGGCAACTCTAACACGATGTATCATTAGGTTAGGTCTAAGCACATATGGAAGTGAGTTAGTCAGCTCTCAGCTGCCATGACAAAATACCTGTGTGGCATGAGTCATCCTAGCTGAAGTATATAGGGATGGAGAACCATCACCTTACGGTTGCTGGGAAGTCAAGAGGGGAAGAATAGACTGGAGTCCCAATATCCTCTTTAAGGGTTCACTCCCAATGCCTTAACTTTCTTCCATTATGCCCCAACACCTAAAGGTTCCACTATCTACCTTTCAATAGTACCATAATCTGGCAACCAAGCCTTAAACATCTGAGCCTTAGGGAACATTCCAGGTCTAACCACTAAAAACTTTAAACAATAAGATTTTTCAACTCTGTTATAATTTCATGAGATGATTGCTATATATGTATCTATTTTTAACCAATATCTATATGAATGTCCTGATCATTTGTGTAAATGTAGTGGGTCTGTGGGGTTGCACTAGCTTTAGCCTGTGAACTTTTTTGATGTGAGGTTTTTGTTGGCCCCCAAATGAGCAGGTCTTTGAATGTTAATTTAGTTTAGTGACTACCCTTGGTACATCATCTTACGGGCTCATAGACCTGAACACACAGACGTCCATACTAAGAACATTCATTTATTTCATTCCTCCTGCTAGATCCAGGCATCCCTCTCATCACATTCTGTGTAAATCTGTGTTCCAGCACAGGGTCCTACATCTTCAACTGCAGCACACACATGCACAATCAGCCAGGCCCTGTCTATAGGAGCCAGCAAAGCAAATGACTACCTTGGCACAAGTGAATATGTTCAAAGACCCAGTTATTCAACGCAGCCTAACACATGTGTGTGTGTGTTGGGGGGTGGGAGTAAATGGAGCTATGATTGAATACGAAAGTGTCAATTTGGTTCTTATGGAAGTCACATGAATTTGACCATGGTTTGAACTTTCTGGAACCTTCTCTGGCCTCATGGAGCAGAGTGGGAGATGGTCTTTAATCAGGGCTCTTCCTCCTCCGTGCCTATCAAAGGCAGCTCCAGCAGCAGGGTGGATGATCAATCGCCCCTAACTGTTTTGAGACTTGTCTCTTCCTTAGAAGAAAGGGGATATTTGTTTCTATTCACACCATACACCACTTTATGAATATGATTTCAGTCATGATTTCCTATGAGTCTATGTAAAGGGAAGAGTGGAATAAAGAACAAAACCAATAAAGAGCCAAACCAAAAGCACATGTCGTGAAGGGGCACGCACCAGGCACACAATGGCTGTTAAACAGATGAATCCCCTGAAATGTGAAGTATTCTGCAAGCTCTGGGCAGCTTTGAAATGCTACACTTTCTAGCGCATTCATCTGTTCGTCATCTGAGGGGACTTCCCTGGCTCAGCAGAAGGGGCTGTCTTCTCTCTCCACATCCACAGAACTCGAGCTGCGTGTAACCCACCCACTGGAGGAACACACAGGCTGGGAAGACAAGCAGGGATCCAGTAAAGGACACAGTACTGAATGCTCAATTTACCTGCCTCTTGTTCAATCTATCACTATGAATAAGGAATCTTCCAGTGTTTTCTCTTTTTTTTTTTTGAGTTGTTTTCAAGATACAATCTGAAGTTATAATCACATCAATAACAAATGCCATCAGGGAGAAGTGCGCAGCGCAGGCTGAGGGCTAAGGCTCAGCACAAAGACCCTGAAATATTCTTTTTTTAGGAAGTTCATTTACTTAACACAGCATATTTGAAGGCAAAGAAACTGCAAAGAACACTTGATTGAAAACTATACATAAAATATTTCTTCCCAACATTATTTTAGTGAGTTCCTTCCACATGGTGCCATCCTAGAGATCCTAGATGCCTGGGACTACGAAAGCAACTTCTCTCTAAGAAACAGTAATGGCGGATGGAAAACTCATAGAAAGCTTACAGACTTCAAGAAAGATACAGTGTGGGGGAGAAACTGGGTGTGTGCACACCTTTGCTTAGTCTACGGCCCCCTTCAAGAACAACTGATTCTCTCCTGTGATGTGGACCAAAGCAGATGAGTAGGAAATCAGCCCAGAGACTCTGGGTGACTGGGTCACCTCCAAAGACCTTCCTACCACCCAAGGTGAGCATCTAACTGTGAGCAGGTGATGCTGGCTTCGAAGCAGCGAGACTCACATCCTCAGTATGACTCAAGCAGAGGCTCACAGGCATGCCATGTACACAAACGGCCAGATTCAGACTAGTTAAAGTCGGCTGCGCATTAGAATCGGCTGGCTCCTTCCTGGGTGCACTCATACGTTAGGGGTTGCAGCAGGGTAGGCCTGGGTACGAGGCCCCCAGATGACTGAAGATGTGCAGCACCTCTGGAATTCCCACATGCACACCTAGAACCAGAGCCTATTGCTTCTGCAGCTGTGGATGGGACTCACAGTCTGCATTTCTAGCAAGGCCCAGGATGAGGCTTGTGCTGCTGGCCCAGAAATCAGAGTCGGAATTTGGATGGAGAGGCTTGCAGGGTCTTCAAGTCCTCTTTAGTTTCGGAATCTTCCTAGTACAAAATAAGTCATTTGATAGAACAAAATAGGATTCAATGACCAAATGGGGGCCTTCCTGCTGCCTCTTCCGCCTGAGGACAGATGGTGCCTCTGATCTCATTCCTGAGCCTCAGCTTTTCCATCCAAGCAAAGAAGAAATGTACAAGGCCCTGACAGCCCCCTTCAGAATATCTCTAAGGCACTATTAAAGTTCACAAAACCTCTAGGGAGTCTACCATTACTGGATTCACCAGGACAAGGGTGACAGGAAGAACTCACTGTGTTTCTTTTTAGACAAGTGGGCTCTAGACTTTCACCTGTGTTCCTGTCCCTCTGAATTTTCCTAATCCATACTCATCTGTGATAGGTTTGAGAAGGGAACAGGTTCCCATTGGGAAAAGATGTAGACACTTTAATTAATGGACATGTGTCTATTGTCTGGACAGGAAAGCTGGGGATGGGCAGACACATGACCCCTGCAGCAGCAGGAGCTTCTGGTCTGAGAGATGTGGTCATCTCCAGAACTGAGCTAGACAAGGAAAGTCTGAAGTAGACAGGAACACACACGAGGTGATGGTCAGTCCCCCAAAAGGAACCTGTCAGGAAGGCAACTACGGTGGAGGTGACTGAGTTACAGGGTGGGTGTATAGAGCATGGAAAAGAGGGGTGTGGGGAAGGGGATCAGTGTGGGCTGCAGCGGTGTCCTGAAGCCTGAAAGTTGGGGTAGAATTACCATATTGGAAATGCATGGGGAGATCCAGGCAAGGCACAAAAATCTTTCTTCCAAGTGTCTGTAGGCATTCAGGTGGGAAATGCACTGGTGGAGGAGTGAAAGATGGAGAAAGGAACTGAGTCCCTGAGCCTGGACCATGAGTGTTAGCACCTTCGATGGCCTAACAGTTCAGGGCTGCTCCCATCTCACATGGGGAATTGAGGCCCTGTGGTTGTAGCCTTCCCATAGAACAGCCCTTCTGTACCAGGCTTTTTCTTTTGGGTCACCAACTAGCCCCCAAGTCATCACACAGAGACTTATTAGTTATGAATGCTTGGCCTAGCTTAGGCACATTTCTGGCTAACTCTTTTAACTTAGATTAACCTGTTTCTCTTTACCCTCTGCCTCAGGACTTTTTGCTTTTCTTTCCTTCTGTCTATCTTACTTTCACGGCCTCTCCTGTCTGTCTGTCTGGCAGCTACCTGTATTTTGGCCCCAGGCATTTCCCTTCTTCCCAGGCATTTCTCCTCCACCTTCTCTTGTTCTTTTCTTGAGCCTAGATTTCTCCTATTTATTCTCTCTTCCCACCAGCCCTGCCTATCCTTTCTTTGCCTAGCTATTGACTCTTCATCTTTTTCTTAGACCAATCAGGTGCCTTAGACAGGCAAGGTGAAACAAAAGCAACACAATGCAATTAAACAAATGTTGCACACATAAATATAATACATTCTTGCATTGTTAAACAGATGCAGCATAAACAAAAGTAACACACCTTTATATAGTGAAGGTAACATTCTGCAGCATAAACAGATGTTAACACATCGTTACAGTTAAAATAATATTCTCCAACCACCAGTCTAGACCTCTGGCTTGTGTGTTCAGTCCCAGCAGCAGCTGTCTGGTTTTTATAGATAGATAAAGGGGCGGTGGTCACATCTGGCTACCTTACAGAGGAGGGTTCTCCAATAGGTGATATTCACAGTGCTTATGATGGGAAAGTTTTGGGCAAACCAGACTTACATGGTTTTCTACTTGCCATGTCCTCTCTCAGTGGCTTCTGATTCCAGCTACAACTGCAGCAGACTGGAGTTGTGGCTACAGAAAGGGCTCTTTCTCAGGAACCATTGCATTGTCTTTTCTGACTAAGACTTTTCACAGAGTCCTGGGAAACAAGTTTACAAAGTTTTGTTTTGTGCAGGTGGAGAAGCCAAGGCAGAACGAGTTACCGTCTGTGAATGGATCAATGACCAGCCTTTCCTTTAAAGAGACTTTTTTTTTAAGAGAGGGTCTCATGTAGCCCAGACTGACCTGAAACTTACTATGTGTCTGGGGAAGACCTTGAGCTCCTCTTGCCTCTAACTCCTGAGCTCTAGGACTCCAAGTGAGCATCCTTGCATCCAGGTTATGTGGTGCTGTGGGTTGAACTCAGGGCACTGGAAATGTTAGGTGAGTAACTCTACCAACTGAGCCACATCCCCTGCCCTTGGAGAGAAAATTCCAAGGGGTCGTCTATGTGACTCCTCAGAACTTCCCACCAGGATGCTAGCTGTTGTAGCAGCAATGAAGACGTAGGAGGAAGCTTTAGGACTAAGACACTCCCCCATTGATCTTGCACCTTCGGACCTTGGGGATGCTATAAGCAATAGTCCCCACTTTTGCTCCTCAAAACAAGGGCAGGGCGGTTTTTGGAACACAGCATCATCAACTGCCCCCACCCACAGTTCAGTACCACTTAAAATTCAGCCTCTGTCCTTAGCAAAGCCCTCTGAGTAGAAACAATCCCATTGTTCTCTTCTGTCTTGCAAAGGTGTTTAAGATATCTAAATATTTCAAAGGTATCTACAAAGATTGGATTCTTTCTTAGTGATGGCTTGATGAATAAATGATGTCCTAATTTCAGTTTAATTATTGTCTAATGCTCTCTAATTCATTTCAGACTGATGTTTAACTTCTTTCTAACTTGACAACCTTTCTGGAAAACCTGTTCCCCAAAGCCCAAGCTCCTTCTCCAGGAAAATGGATTATCTCTTTCTAGATTTCAAAGAAAAAAGAAGGGTCCATCAAATTCCTAATATTTTTGTCAGTGTAAATTTAAGCTCTTCCCAAAACACTTCTTCAAAAACATATCTGAAAGTAAGTGAAGGATTCCTAGCTCACAGTCAGAGGTTTTATTCTGCCAAGTTCAAGTATGGCACAGATTTTTACGGTTGAATCATAAGCCCCTGAAAATAGTGTTATTAAGGAAGTGAGAACACACAACTACAGCCCATAGCAACCCGAGTGGCCTCGTTATCATAATGCTCTATCCTCTTCTTTGTTCCCAATTGGAAATGCAAGACACCTGTACTGGCCTTTTGTTATTAGATGTCAGAGCCAGTCAAGAGCCTGTTTAGAGAGATGCCCAGTCTTTAGTAATTCCTGAATTGCAGGGATTCAGTATCCTCATCTCAGGAATGAACTGGTCATTCATAGAATAAATATGTGGTCACTGCAGACAAACTCTGGTGGGAGGAGATACGGCGGCTCTTTGGGGAGGACAGTGTTAGTTAGCTGTGGCTGTGTGAGTTGCCAGCTGTGGAGTAAATTTCTGTGCAGACAGATGGACAGGTGTCCATTCTCCAGGCCAGCATCTGTGGCTGAAACTGGGAAAAGAGGAGGGATATGAGCCTGGGACATTGCTGTGAACCTAAAGTTAAAAAAAATCTGCATTCTTTTGGCATCAGAATTTTTTACCCCTAAGAAGCTACATGTTTATTTTCTGATGACTTTTTTTTTTTTTTACTACAAAGTAAAGCATTTGGAATTCTATTGCACGGTACTCACACAATTTCCATAACAGACTTAAAATTATCCTCAGCTGCTGAGTAAATCTGTATCTCTGATTGGCTACAGAAGGCAGTCCCATGGAGAAAGCCTGCTTTGTGAGGTTTGGCCAGGCTGCCTAAACACGTGCTGAATGCTGTCTGATGGAGGAATGTTTGACATTTGCCAACTCAATATAGTCTACTATCAGTGAGCCAGAAACCTACTAACTAGAACACTCAATTAATTAAGCTTTGGTTTCCTGCTTTCTCTCCTTCCCAAGCCTCCAACCCGGGGAAGCATCAGAGCATAGAATGCTTGGTATTTATTGAGTGCCACTGTGTGCTGGGCACTTTCAAAAGCACTTTTTGTGTATGAATACATAAACTCCTTCCCATAACTCTGCGGGAAGCCGTTATTATTCTCCCAGAATTTGGACCACAAGAGCAGACGTGTTCACGGCTCTGCCTCTGTGGGATGACCTCCCTTCATGTGTGGATTTAGGCTTCAGTTGTCACCAAGATACCATTTCTCTAAGATTTAGTTAACGGTGTGAAATTATAGCTAAGGACGTTCAAGGTAAAACTTCCTCTTTCACGACAGGAACGCTGTCGAGTGCACTTTAGAACAATCTGCAGCATATTATCCCTGAGTTTATAGTGCCGCATTCTTCTTGGAATGTCTCAACATACTTCTAAGGGGTTCGTTCTCTGTGTATACCTGGGTGGGAGTAAGGAGTGAAAGTGGGAAGGGCCCAAAAGAAAGCCCTGGAAAGGTCGTGTAAGAAAAGAGTGAACAGTTGAGCGCCCAAGGATGTTTCAATGTCTCGATCCAGCCTCTCCTGAAGCAGGTCTAACTTCTTTACTTCATAGTTCTATGATGAGCCATAAACCTTTCTTATTTACCATTTTCGGCTCTGGCTAGTTTGAATAGGCCACTGTGATATTAGATCACAAGAATTCAGTCTAAAACAATAAGCCTATTTATGTCATTTCATATGTGTTTTTTTTTTTTTTTGTATTTCAAGCTTAAATGAAGAGATACCATGGTATCTATCCACCCATCAGTCTATCCATCCACCTGGTGTAGGAGGTCCTTTTGTATTTTTGTTGTTTTTATTGGTTAATAAAGAGACTGCCTTGGCCTTTTGATAGGACAGCCCTTAGGTGGGTGGAGTGGACAGAACAGAATGCTCTGAAGAAGGATAGACAGGCAGACGCAATGAATCTCTGGCCTGAGAGGGATGCAGGTCAGAATCTTCCTGGTAAGCCACAACCCTGTGGTGATACACAGATTACTAGATATGGGTTAAAGCAAGATGTGAGAGTTAGCCAAGAAGAGGCTAGATATAATGGGCCAGGCAGTGTTTAAACGAATACAGTTTCTGTGTAATTATTTCGGGAGTTAAGCTAGCTGGACTGGACGAAACAAGGGGTCCTGCGCCAGACAGATGGGAGCCGGGCAGGATGGGACTGCAGCCGGCCCGCTCCTCCTCTTATACTACATCCACCCATCATCCTCAGGGCTCTTATTTGCTGATTGATGCAAAAAGAGCCAGGATGAATGTGAGACATGCATCCTTTCCTCTGGAGATGCAGACATGTTTAACAGACAGAACTGAAACCCCAGGCTCGGTCAGGGAGAAGAATTAGAAAAGAAGTCTCACCATTGGAGCCATGCCTCTTTGGGGGAAAGTTTCTTAAACATTTCCATGTACCAACTGTGTAAGATTTCTTAAAATAGTGCACAGGGGGCTGGGAAGATGAACAAGCAAGCAATTAAGAGCACTTGTTGCTCTTTCATAGGACCCGGCTGATATGGTGACTCACAATCATTTTTATCTTTAGTTTTGTCTACACATATGCATGTGTACACATATGTGCTTGGTGCCCTTGGAGGTCAGAAGAGGGCACCAGTTCTAGGAGACAGCATGCTTTCTTCTGACCTCCAAGGGCACCAGACATGCATGTGGTAAAAATACATAAATATGGGCAAGACACTCACATACATGAAATAAATAAATCATTAACTTTTAAAATATAGTGTACAGCTTATATTTTAAAATTTAAAGAATTCTCAGGGGCTGGAGAGATGACTCAGTGGTTAAGAGCACAGGCTGATCTTCCAGAGGTCCTGAGCTCAATTCCCAGCACCTACCTGGTGGCTCACAACCATCTGTTATGAGATCTGGTGCCAGAACACTGTATGCATAATAAAGAAATAAATCTAAAAAAAATTAAAGAATTCTCACCTCTTCCTTTACCCTTCCTTCCCTTAACTGAAATCAAGCCACATAGTTTTGAAGGAATGACTAAATTTAGACCCCCCCCCCAGATGCACACATCTCCTGAACTGTCCCTCAGAGATTCCTGGCTGAGGTTGGAAAGTTGTGTACTCAACAATTCAACAATTAAGAACCCTCCCTACTTGTCAGCTGTCATAAACACATGAACTTAGCTCCTGGTGGGATAGAGGGAAGCTTTCTCTAGAGCTCCAAACAGAAACCCTTCAACCATTCCCAGCACGAGGCCTTTAGACACAGGTAGAGAGCCATCATCAAAAGGATGTAATTTAAAATGCATGTTTAAAAGACTTGAGAGGAGCCAGTCTTGTCCAGCTGGTAAATTATTTTCCAGTCAATCTCTCGCTGCTAAAGGTATCCAAATCTTATCTTACAAATGACTGAGTATAGTGTAAACTTAGTTAGAACACATCTTTGATTTGTTTCTATTTGAAATGACTCGGGGCTTATTTATCTATTTTGCAAATAAACTCCGAGAAACCTCTCCTGTGAAATATCACTTGGTAACAAGGAGATCTGATTTGCAGCTCACATTGAGCATAATAGCCATCAAAGGAAATGCCACATTGGAATCTTTTGAGCTGTGCCCATAAAGTGTTCAAAGTGACACCAAACGTGGTGAAAACGAAACTGTGCACAGGCGGGAGAGAGGCAGCATGGGAAACCCTTGCTTGATGTTCAGATAATAGGAGCAGCTTATAAGCCTTTGTGTTCTAGTGTTGTGTGTTGTAAATAACATTAGCAGCATCCTGAAGTATGTGGGTTATTTATAAAACTCAGATAAAAACTGAGATGACTTTAAAAAAAAACCCTTAATACATTTTAGTCTTCCACCAGAAACAGGCATCCCCTTTCCATATGTTCATCATCCTTAAACAAATATCTTCTCTTTTTCACAGCAACAGAAGTGTGTGTTCACATCTCAGCATGGGAATGTCAACCATAGGTTTGGATGCAAGAGAGTACAGGGGAGTTTTATTTTGGTGGCAATCAATCATGTCAGAGAAGGAAATCCATCCATCACTTTTTAGAGATAGAATATACATTTGGGAGTAAAACAGAGAAAAGCTATGGGACTTCTTGATTCTTCTCTAACTCATCACTCTTTCTCCCCTAGCCTTTCCGAAACCCCAGGACCCAAACCGTTCAACCTGATACTCATCCTGGATCTCCAATGAGCTGGAAAAGAATCCTTTCTGCTCTGAGTCACTCAGAGTGACAGGGGTGAAGTCAAAATAGTGAAGGGATGTCACCTGGCCTCTTGTAACCAAGTGACATGTGCTGTGTTTTGGCTTTGAACAGCTGGTATTTAGAGTCTCAAGCGATGTTTCTTAATCTTGACTGTGTGAACGAGCCTTGGTTGGTGCAGATGCTGGGCCAACCGGTACAGAGTGGACACTGTTACCAAAAAGTTAAGGCTGACACTATGGTTCTTGACTATATCCTGAGCACTGAAAGCTGTGAAGAGGACATAATGTAGATAATGAACGGTGAGACCTCAAGAATAGCATGTGCATGCACACATGTGTACATGTGTGTGGCATGCGTGTGTGTGCGTGTGTGTGTGTGTGTGTGTGTGTGTGTGTGTGTGTGTGTGTGCTGGGAATGATCCCCCAAGTCTTGGTCACTTCTAAGTCACCTCACACACTTGTTCTGATAAATAACTTTGACGACACAGGGAACATTTTTTTTGAGTCTTTGAAGAAAGCTGGGCTCTATGAGAGCAAAACTTGATTTAGAGACGCAAACCAAATTTGTTTGCCTAAGGCTGCCAAGATAGTAACAGAAAGTGTTTTGTACCTAGTCTTCTGGGATCGGGACTGAATGCTTTAACCGTGAGGCTATATTTCCTCTGAGAATGTCCTAGACTCTTTCCATTCTCAGGAACTTTGGATATGCTGGTTCCTCTTCCCACAATGTCCTCTCTCACCTTTTGTCTGACTATTCAGCTGACATTCCTCCAAGAAGCTTCCATGAATCTTGCCCTGCAGAACTGAGTTGTGCCCTGCTTCTCCGTCATAACGACGTTCCCTCCCAGGCCTTGCCAAATCTTTCGATGATTGTGAGAGCTCATTTGTTTCCCCGTCTGTTTCCTTCATGAAACTGTAAGATCTCTGAAGCTGACTGGGGACTAAAAGCTCTTAATTTTGGTTAGTTTTTAGCATTATCGATGGGTCAAAAAAAAGGCTCTCTAGGCTCCTGGCTCACAGACAGACTGATTGAAGAACGACTGAATGAACTGGCATTCTGCATATAAATTCTAGGCCACTAGAGGGCAAATAGTCTGGGTACGGACACATCTCCACAGTACCACATGTGTTGACATGCCTATGAATGAATTCAAACAGGATGGCACACATGTCGTTAGCTGTACACTAAGTTAAAAAAAATTCTCAGCTACTTTAAGAAAAGAGACTATATGAATTTCAAAGGCCCACTCATTGCCAACTTTGGAACAAAAATGTGGCAAAGACATCTGAATGGAAGCTGAGATGCTTTTAGGAGTACACATCTGTGCTTACTCCTTCTCCTCCTGTATCTGCAGCAGACCCATGGTGTGTAGGGAGCTGGATAAGGTAGCTCATGGGCAGGTGTAGGTTTCTGTATCAGATGGGTATATGGATGGTGGTGACTACAAACCATCAGGGCATCCAGAGTGACATTAGGAAGGGTGTCTGGTATTTCCTCTCAGAGGCAGAACCCAAGACAGGAATTTTGCAAAAGCCGCCCAGAATGGGATGAGATAGGCATAGGCAGATGGCTCTAAAGTGTGTGATATGCAGCTAGTAACTCTTGGGGCCTAGTACTGGGGCCCATGGCTAGATTCTGAGGAGCATTAGGGACAACCCTGTCTCTGCCAGGTAATCCACCCAAAGGACCACCTGGGATGTTGAAAACTGTGCAGTTGCTTCTGGCTCACTGGAGTGCAGAGACATCTAACAACATGGAGCAAAACCACAAAGAGACATGAAAGGGTTCTCTAAGGGAGATAGGAAGAAGCTGATGTCTACTGCAAGGACACTGTCCTTCACTTCCTGCTAAGGATTCTTGGAGTTGAGATATACCATGAGTTGGACTCACAGAGGCAAACACCCCCAGACACACTTCAAAGCTATCAAAACAGAGAATGTCACAGCCGAGAGCTATCACTACCCAACGCTCCACCATTAGTATGCCCAGCTGTCTCTTCCAGTTGTCTCTTGTTCTCTGGTCCCCTGAATACTGAACTAACTTCTTAACGTGATACAGATGCAGTCCTGAGTTTTGTCTGCCATCCCATATGAGCATAGATTTAGCTCTGAATGTTGCTGACTCTTTTATACCCCATAGATGAAGGCAAGGAGGGTTCAGGTCTCTTTCGGGGGACTATTAGGAGAAGAACTGTGATAGTATCTGAAATAGGCCGTGAGCACTGAAGGAAAGTGCTCTTACAAGCTATCTAAATATAAGTTATTATACAGTATTATTTTAACCTGGCCCAAGTTTAGATTAGTTGGATGAATCATTCAACAACCTTTACTTTATGTAATTAAAAACGTGTGGTTCTTGGAATCTTGTTTGGGAGGCAGACTAAGCTTGGCAAGCTCACAGAAGTCAATGACTTCTGGTCAAAATATGGTGCTCTGATTGATGGGGGGTTTTGATCATCAGTTCTATGTGGAGGTATTCTCAACTCTCTTAAGGAAGCATTTCTAGAAATCTTTGACCTCATTCATATTGGTTCTTCCTAGGACTCCGCTGTGCTTGCTTTGACGATGCTTCCAGCTGTCATTTTGCCCCTAAATAAAGCCTTACTAAGTCATGAATCTGTTCCTATGGTGGCTTTGCCTGAGTCTATCAAAATAGACCGGTTCTTGAAGACCAAGTAGTTTATTCCCCTGGAGGCTTCCCAAATAGGACAAAATTTTCTCTTCAATGTAGAATTGTCAGTTCTAAAATATAACATCCATAATACATATCCTGTTGACAACGGTCATCATGGAGGTAACTGCAGCGGGTGCTTTGTGGATAATTAATTGAAAGAATAAATGCTAATAAATGGGGCGAGGGATCAAAACACACCACACCACTGAACCCAAGGACTTCATTAGCTACAGGCTCCCCATGTGTTAGTTATTAACCATTAGCAGTGTGGGTGGTCTGGGAATGATGGACTAATTCTTCTGCTAGCCACAGTCGTGTCAAGCATTATGTTAACTATTGCGAGTAAGAGTGTTGACTGGATCTCTGCTGTCCTCTAAATGTCCTCCAACAACTCCAGTGACTTAGACACTTGCCCCAGGCACCTGAGTTGTTCCAAACGTGTAACTTACACAGTAGAAAGGGCTGGTAGAACCAAAGGATATCAGGGAAGGTCTTTGGTGAGCATCTACCCCACATTAATACACCAGGAAGCTGATTGTTGGCACAGTCCACACAACTTATGGGGTGATGGGAGGGATAATGAGTTGATTATGAGTTTTTAGGGGGCCTGTACACCTTTAGTTCTGTGACTTGCCTTTTCCTTAATGCTCCATGGCATTGTGTCTGCCATGGCCACATCATGACCTTCTGGTTAAGGAGTTACTGACAGCATACATTTAGACTCTGTTGCAAATGAGTCGAACAGAACAGACAAATTGATATGTGTAATGACTTCTGTAATATTCTCCCATCCAAGTACTAACAAGACCTTACCCTGCTTAACTTGCAAGATCAGAGCTCATATGAGATCAGGCACATTCTGACTGGTAAGGTTATAGGCTATATTCGTCTCTATTATAGAGGAATTAATATCTATAATGATCTCTCTATTTTTGATTGATCATGCAGGCTATATCCACCTAAGGATAGCATTTGTCTAATTTTTGTAATGATACCCATTCTACTTCCTATTTTTTCAGCAAGAAAAACACACCAGTCTACTTCCTTCGCCCAAAATTAAATTGATTATTACTGTTTTCCCTTTTTGACTTCATGATTTAGGGCTTTTGACTAACCCTGACTCCTACCCCACATCTCAAAATAAGTCCTCGTTTAAAAGAAAGCAGTAAAGGAGTAAAGATCTTTTAAACTTCGAGGACACCAGCTTGCTTTTGCAGGAGACCGTTTTGAAAAGATGGGGGCAAATGAAGTAGAAACATTCAGATTAAATTTCCTTTGAAATCCATGGGTTTTTAAATTAAGGGAAAGTGATTGGCAAAACATGTTTTGGTTTTTGCCGAAACTGAAATGTTTGAAAATAGTTCAAGATGTTCTTCCACACCCCAACCGCATCCATCTAGGGCTGTCCAGCTCTAGTCTACGTCTGTTTTATATATCCACTGTGCAGAGAGTACAGCTCCTAAGTACAGCCCAAAGACTGCCATATTTCTCTAAAGGAGAGTATTGTGGCATCGTCTAAAGGCTGGGTTGCCTAGAGGAAAGCTCCGGAGTAGAGGACCATGAAAATGCAACTGTTTCCACTGATTTTGAGTCAATCTGGGACACCAAAATAAAATGTTAAGTCTCTCTCTACTGTTTTTTCTCTCTCCCTCTGCCCTCTCCTTTTTGTCTAATCTTTCTTCTTCCCTCTCTTTCTTTTTTCTTCATTGGGAAAATATTTATTAAATCCCTCCATGTGCAATGGGTTGTATAAAAATATACGAAAGCTAAAATTAGAGGGCCACATGCAAGAGATGCCATATATATATATAAAGGGTGGAGCAGAGGCACAAGGGAGGGGTAGGGGTGGTCAGCTTTCCCTGGAGATGACAGAAGGAACAATGGTAGAAGAGTCAGAAGGGGTGAGAAAATATGAAGCTGACTGTGGAAAGTGGTCAGAAAGCTGGAAGCCGGAAGCAGAAATAGGTTGGAGCAACTACTGAAGAATTGTGGGTTCCCAGGGACAGACCCTTGGTCCAAGCCATATGAAGCCACACTGATATCTCAGAGCACAGGGGAATCTGGAGGAGACAGTTTCCTTTAGATGAGCATTTCTTCTCCTCCTTCTCTTTCTTCTCCTCCTTCTTCTGCTACTGCTGTTTTCTTCTTTTCCAGATTTGGTCCCTGGCTCTCCATCTGTCTCAGCTGGGTCCCAGTTAGCACTTCAGCTCTGCCCTACCCTTTGTGAGCATACTGTCCCACTGGGACTTAGTAGGACTGATTGACCCATAAGGCCTATCAGAGGATAACTAAGATCTTGTCTCTGAAACGGACAAAAATAATTGATTTCTTTTCACAGCATTGTTTATTATAAAAAAAATCAGAGTGGGGAAATTAGTCCAGAAAGTCTTCATCCCTCTAGTTCTGAAAGTTTGTGGGTCCCTGTTAACCTAGTCACAGGAGAATGCCCCTCCTTTAGGGCACAGTCAGGGAAGATATAGGTGCCTTCGTCTTGCTGATTGACACTTGTTTTCACACAGCTGTTTCGTTCTAGTCCTCTTTGGAATGTGATAAGAGTGGCGTTGCCTCCCATTGCACCGAGATTGCCAGGTAAGTGCATTCGTCTCATGACAAGGTTGAACAGCTTGCTGTCTTTTGCATACATGAAAATGGTACTTTTAACAATCAGGGTGTCACGTGTGGCGTAATATGTGGTTTGGAAGCCATTATAGGATTAGAGGCAATTTGGAGATTATCATCTCCATGACATCACCTCTGGGGGTTGAGACCGCTGACAGTTCCACAGGCTCTGATTCAGATGCCATGGTGATACACATGTAGGAAAGGCTTTCTGCTGCATTGACCAAGGCGTTGTATATGTTTAGAGAGAAATAAATAGAGGGGCCTGACTTTTGCTTTTTCCATTCCAATTGCTGCATTGATTTACCATATTTTGATGTGCACTATGTTACTTCCTTTTAACTTTTTACAAAAGATTATTTTACTGCATTAAACTGTGTGTGTGTGTGTGTGTGTGTGTGTGTATTTATGTATGTGAGTAGTGGTGTCCATGCAAACCTAGAGGCATCAGATCTCCCTGGAGCTGGAGTTATAGGCCATGGCGAGCCTCTTGACATGGGAAGCAGACTTCTGTCCTCTGTGAGAGAAGCACAAGCTCTTAACCACTGAGCAATCTCTTCAGCCCCTTGTTTTATTTCTTAAGCCAGAGAACTAAAGCCACAGAGACTACACGGGTTTAGGTTGAACCAATTCAAAACCCAGTCTTCCTCTTTTGTTTCCCATCTAAGCAATAAATTTGACATCACTGTTTCTGCCACCTTCTATGAATTACTAAATGCAACTGTAGTTCTGATGATGAGATTTCCAATATCTGTGTATGATTTGTGTTTGTGTGTGTTCTATGCATGTGTATGTGTTCATGGGAGTGTGTGAACACGTGTGGAGGCCAGGCGTTGGCACTGGCTGTTTTCTTTAATCATACTCCATCTTATTTTGAGGCAGGATCTCCAACTAAGCCTGGAACTCACTAATTGACCGGATTGGCTGGTCAATGAACTCTGCGGACAGTATCCTCCTGCATCTCCTCCCTCAGTGCTAAGAATACAGATGTGCCTCCATTCCAGGCTTTTACCTGGATTCTGGGCATCTAAACTTGGGTGTCCTTGCCTACACAATGAGTACTTTACCCGCTAAGCCATTGATATCCTCAGGCTCTTCAGGGTTTTCAAAACAAGGGTATGGAAGAAGTACCAGGCCCTTTGGCTTATCCCTGCTTCTGTCATGCCACATGCTTAGGCCTTCTCTGTGGGGAGCCGCTTGAGCCGTTTTCAGATGGTGTCCATGTCCTGTCCGCGCCCTCCTGATGGCGGGACGAGGATCGGTAAACAACTCCTAATATGGTATAATGCTTGATCATGGTCTGTGGCGAGATGTCATGTACCTATGAGAAGGACCCACGTGGTGGACCAGGGTAGGAGGATTGGACCTATATCAGGGTCGGGTCTCAGTGCCTGGGGGAGAAGAGAAAGAGAAACTGCTGTAACAAGGTTCCTGAATAAAGCGGTCTGAAGAAGAGCTTCGTGTCGCGTCTTCCTTGCTGGTCGAGGTGCTCGCGACACTTCTCGAATCTGGGCTTGTCTCTCTCTCTCTCTCTCTCTCTCTCTCTCTCTCTCTCTCTCTCTCTCTCTCTCTCTCTCTCTCTCTTCTCTGGAGCCACCTTTTCTCCATGCTCTACTCTGAGACTGTCGGTGCCCTGAAGGGAATTGGAAGAGGATGATTCTTTCCGTCCATGTTGATTTGAGGCCAACCTGAGTTTTTACTTCCTGCTCCAGATGTCATTAGTTTTGTGATTTTGTATCTGCTGCTTAATTTCTTTCTTCTAACCTCTGAGGACAGGAAGTGACAATAATATTGTCGTTCCCTCCGGGAATCCTTTTCTGACATCCTTTCCAGATTCTTCAACAGCAATTCACTTACCTGTCTCTGAACGCTTGTCTGATGTAATTAATTTGGCCACTCATCCCCACGTCTCTCTTCAGACCACAGCTTTCTGAATCCAGGGGCACAGTAGGCACTATAGGCATTCAACAAGAGGCAATAATGTAATAAAAAGAAGAGCAAAGTAATCCAGGTGTGGGGAATCCAAGGTTGTAAACCCAGTACTTGGAAGGTGAGGGCAGAAAAGAGTTTTAGGCTATCTTGAACTATATGGTAAGAGCCTGTCCAACACAGTAACGTGATTAAGTATGGTAAAAAGATTTTATGAGATTAAAGGTAGTAACATGAGTACACATGTACTAGTATGTGTCCTAGAACATATATGTCATATCATTGTTATCATAAATATATTATGTCCTCATTAATTATTGTTTGCCAAAGACTTCATCTGAGCTATTCATATAGGATTATTTAAGGCACAGGGCTCAGCTGTACTTGGAGACACATCAGGAGGACAAAGTGATGATGAAATAATGAGCTAAAAATCTAAGGAAAATGACCCAACACATGAGGTCAAACATACCAAAGTCTGTTGATATAAAAGAAACATCTGTGATAGACTCACGGGGGGGGGGCATTAAATCTAAGGCTGTAACGTATCGATATCCCATAATGAAAATCTGTGAAAATGAGAAATATACTGTAACCAGACTGAATGGTTTACACACAAAGTAGGGTTGATGCTCACAAACAGACAAGGGAGTGAAAGAGGGCAGATATGGAAAGTTTATGGTTTAGGACTCTAGTCATACAAAGTGTGAACACAACTGGACTGCCTCTATTCTGTTTGCATAGAATGGCAGCCACCCTGGAAGGAAGAAGGAGTGAGTGGAGGGGAATGTGGTAAGGGCTCTGACAGACCAATTAAGCTCTGCGCTCTGGCTGCATCCAGTATCTGAACTGTATACAAACTTGCGCTTTAAAAACAAAATATAGGAAAATTCAAAGGAAAGTTTAAAAGTTAGAAGTCGTGAAGGAAGACCATGATAATATCTCAGAATACACAGCATTGCACCATTAGTTCTAGAGATGGAGGTAAAATCATTTCAGTACACAAAGATGTGACATCAAGTCCTGGAATTCCTGGAAGCTGAATAGTTTTATTTTTATTTCTAGCTATTCAGATATATTTTAATAATAATTTTAATGTTAATATTTACGAAGTTATTATTCTTACCATTGTACGAATGAAAAAATTGAGGCTTAAGTTGTTTAAGTGAAAGAGAAGACAGTGTTTCTTTCTGAGGCAG
The DNA here is from genome assembly GCA_004026605.1 of Ondatra zibethicus. Classification (NCBI taxonomy): domain Eukaryota; kingdom Metazoa; phylum Chordata; class Mammalia; order Rodentia; family Cricetidae; genus Ondatra; species Ondatra zibethicus. Next base: position 83,414 of record PVIU01005156.1, read on the forward strand.
CAGGGAGAAGTCTTAACCCCTGCAAGTATTTCTAATTCAGCCAGGTCCTAGGGGAGTATGATTGTAGAATGTGTCAAGCCAAATAAAATGAAGGCAACTTGAGACATTTCTCCATCTTCCAAATATAGTGAAGAGGCAACAGAAAACTTAGGCCTGAAGGAACCAAATAAAGAGGAACAGTAGGCATCTCAGTTGCAACATATATAGCCTGATGTGTGGTGGACCAGATACTCAGCATTTCTTCCATTTCTTTCTTCACTGAAAAAGTCCCTGGGGTTGTATCACAGTTCAAAGGATGAGTGAGATAGAAAGTGGAGTTATGGTAAGATCAGAAATTATACAAAATATAGGATCCCTAAAATGAACATTTAAAATCTATAAAATATCAATACGGCATTCTTTCTTTATAGTCTCATGCTTGTGTACTAAGATGCATACCTGATATTTATTATGTCAACATTTGAGATCTTAGAAGCAAAAGCCATGCCTTGATAGAGCTCATATGTGGGTTACCTTGAACATCTTTAGAGACAGCTGCAAGCCTTTGGGATTTTGAGAGGGAAGAGGGAGTGAGGGGGAGGGGGAGAGAAATCTCCTGTGGGTACATGCATGAGCTCAGAGCAGAGTCCTTTCCCAGTGGACACCATGGGGGAAAAGTCCATGTGTTTCCACTTTGAGACCATGTATCCCATTGTCTCCCAAATTCTCCTTCAGATGCTGTTAACATTATCAGTTCTTGAATTTTCTAAAGAACCACATTTCATGAGGCCCCATAAATATTAGAACTTCTTTCACCCCCCCAGCCCCAAAAGAACGCTTTCATGATGTTTCCACTGGGTGACCACAGTGCCATGTGCATCTGACTGTATTTCCAGCTTCCCCTTTCACAGTGGCGCACTGATGCTGCCAGTGAGAAGCACGGGAGCATGTCTCCAATTTGTGCTGCTCTTGGGAGAAGTATCAATAGTAAGCTATCACTTTCATAAGTGATATCATATCCTGATTGAACATTGCCAGAGAGTTCTGGGCCACTTGGTGGTTATATTTGACTTAGATCCAATTACAGCTGTAAAAGTGGTTTGCGTTAAAAGCTCTGACTCTAGGATTTGATCATTATAAGTAGAATAAACCACCGAAAGAATGTGAATTGCTTTCACTAAAAGGATGTAATAGCCCAGAGAATCTCTTTCACATTTCAAATCAGGAAGCCCAACGTTGCCTTTTCCCCCACCACTGCTCTTTACCATGCTAGTAAAAGGTTTTATCTCTCAGGATATTTCACCTAAAGGTGTTTTAGTTTCTCTTTCTCCCTCTCTCCCTCCCTCCCTCTCAGTCTTTCTCCCCCTTCCTCCTCCTCCTCCTCCTCCTCCTCCTCCTCCTCCTTCTTCTTCTTCTTCTTCTTCTTCTTCTTCTTCTCTCTCTCTCTCTCTCTCTCCTCTCTCTTTCTCTTCTCTCTCTCCTTCTCTCCCCCCTCATTCCTTCACTCTTTCCCTCTTCCTCTCTCCCTTTCCCCCATTTCTTTGTCTAAGTCTGTTACAGAACCTGGAACTCACCACCAATTCAGCTGGCCAGTGGGCTCTAAGAATCCCCCTGCCTCTATCCACTAGTGCTAAGGTTACAAAGTCATGCCCAAACGTCTGTTTTTTTTTTTTTTTTTTTTTTTTTTTACTTGAGTTCTAGGGAATCAGAACTCAGGCCATAATATGTGCGCAGTGAGAATTACTGACTGAATCCCAAGCTCTGGATTTTAGTTCTTGAATAATCAAAGGAGGTTTCTTACAACCCAGCTCCTGAGGACTGAGATTCACATGGCTTCTATCTAAAGATATGCTTTACCTGAGTTCCCAGAGACTTTAAAATAATCCCATACTCACCTTCCCCTCCAACTCAGTTTCTCACCACATAGCAAATATTTCTCCGCAAAGCCGTCCATTGCAGAGTTGTGGTCAAGAGGCAATCGTGTGTAACAAACAGATGCTGGGTATTGAAGAAAGGAACTCCCCAAAGCTTCTGGAAGGTCATGGTCCTGTTCCCCGAGCTGTGAAAGAATCTTTCCCCGCTTTATCAACCCCATAGAGAGATGTGACCTTCAGAGTGCTTTTTCTCTCTACTTGAAAACAATTTATTTGCTAACAACTCAAGTGCTAATTGCTCTCTGACCTGGAATCTACAACTGAGAACAGGTATGAGCTGCTCTGAAAGCAGGACCACCAACCCCAGCTCCCCCTGTAAGTCCTGGGTACACAGTCACACTGGTACCCGAACGCTGTCCATCCGGGTGACTTCTCGCCCACCATTCCTTCTGCCTCTGATGGGAAAAGCTTAGAAGAATGATAAAAAAAAAAGAATGAGAAGAGCCCACAGAGTGGGCAGAACTCATCTTCTAACCCACCATCTTACACACCGCTAGCTACAAGGGAAGCTGGTGGCCCTAGTAGCTCCTTGCAAAAGGACACACTGGGCCAGGATGATGTGTGCTTGGTAAACCTGTGTCAACGTTCTTTTTGAATTTTAGAAAACATGTGTAATTTTGCAATGTTGTTATGAAGGGAATTAATTTGGGGATGTACACTTCCTACAAAGAGAAGCCAATAAACAAACAGTAAAACGCCTTGCAGACAATCCCAGCAAGGCTCCCTCTTCACAAGCCCCATTACAGGTGGTGCTAGAGGAAAGCCAGGAAAAGGTGTGCTTGCCAGAAAATGGCATTTTACCAAAAGCCAAAACCAACAGGTCTCATTTTGTTGATTTCTCAGGCTTCAAATGTTCTTTTCCCCTCCCACCTGACTTCACCTTTTCCCTTTCCCCATCTTCTGCCTTCTCTCCTTCCCTCCATTTCTCAGACTCACTTAGCTTCCACAGCTTCTTTTCCTTACCATGAAACAAATTACATTCTGTCATCTGCCTTCTATATGTAGTGTGTGAGTGTGTGTGTGTGTGTGTGTGTGTGTGTGTGTGTGTGTGTGTGTGTGTGCTTATTCTCGCAAAATTGCCCCTTCTGGGTACAAAAACAAAAGGTTGTTGTCATGGTCCTTGATCACTTGTTTATTTCATTTTTTTGAGACAGGGTCTCTCACTAACTTGATGATCTCCATTGGACTAATCTAGCTAACCAATAAGCTTCTGGGACCCTTGTCTCTGTCTGCTTTCCAATACCACATTCTGCTTTTACCTTGGTGCTGGGGTCTAAACTTAGGTCTTTAATGAGCCATTTCCTCAGCCTGATTAATGACTTTTTAAAAATCCAGACTTCTGCTGCAAACATGTTATCTGTTGTATTTTATATATGGGAAAACTAATAATTTTTGAATGCTAATTGAAGTAATATTTGTAATTGCCAACTACTTTTCTTAAGTGCAGATATCAATTGTCAGGGAATAGCTAATTGAGAATTATATACACAGAGAGATAGAGCTAGAAATTGTATATGTGTGTGTGTGCGTGCATATATATATATATAGCTAGAAATTATATATATGTGTGTGTACATATATCTAAAAATTATATACACATACATACATACATATATAGAGAGACAGACAGACAGACAGATAGACAGACAAAGAGACAGGTACAAAGTCATGGAGAGAGGTGCAATCCAATTTGTGAATAGAATTGTTTAATCTAAAGTTCAGCCTGCTGATTCTTTCACAGAGTAAGGGTCACTATTCTGTGCCTGCCATTGAAAGCCTGAACTCCAGTCAGCATCTGCTTTCCAGTCTCCACCCCAGGGTGGTAAACAGCTCTCCCAGCTTGCTGAGCAGGGGGATTTCTGATCCTGATAGCAGCCCTGGGGGGCGGGGAGCCTCTCCTGCCATCCAGAACGACAATGCCAGACTGAAGAGCGCCAAGCGTCCTGTCTAGCTTCCCAGCTGTAGTGCTGAGCGCATTACACAGACACATTAGGCCCCCCTGAAGGAATATGTTTTCACCTCACAGCAAGCATCATTTGAGTTCAGGGGGAGGAAATCTGTATTAAGAGAGCGGGTTAAAAATCGACATTATCCCAGACTTTCATGAAATCAAAATTATGTCCATGATGCTAAGTTATTATAATGTATTTATTACCAGGATTGCTTTCATATTTAACCAGTTTGGCCCATCTCGAGACCTGTTTTAAAATGCACCACCTTGCCCACCTCTCCCATTTTCATATGAAAAACAGGAAAGCAGAAACTAATTTACTCAGAGAGACACAGCGCCTGTTTGCCCGTTTATCTCTTACAGACCACCCCTCAGTCCAATGTTGACAGTACATGATATTCCATTAATCTGCCTAATGAAAATTTAACCAGTGTTATAAACAAATAATTGGCTATTATCCTCTCAAAGATCCCGAATAAATTACTTCTGCTTATTTTCCCTCCTCTCTCAGTGCTCAAAAGCAAGCCCTTTCTGACGGATGTCAGAGGGAGAGGGGGGCACCCATTCCAACCCACTCTGGCTTCCTCCATGGTGGCTGCTGTCATTGTTGTGGGAAGATTCTGCTTTAAGGGGACTGGATAGGCCATTATGAGATGGAAGAAGGGTGGGAATGAGAACCAGCCCCTTACCTGTAGGTCAGTGGGCTTGAGTTGAGGAACCACTCCTTAATTTCTTTGTACCACCCTCCTACCCCATCCCTCTGTTTCTCATCCGACCTATATCGTATTTCTTCTCCCAGCCATTTTTACTCTTACTAGGTTTTGTTTGATTGATTGGTTGGATGGTTCAGTGCTGAGGATCAATCTCAGGGTTTTATGTGTAGACTAGTGCCCTATTGCTCTGTCACTACATCCCAACTCTCAATCTCTTTTCAGACAGGCTTGCATTATGTATCCGAGCTAGTTTCAGTCTCTCGGTTTTCCTGCTTCAGTCTCCGGAGTAATGGAATTATAGGTGTGTGTCACCATCTTTACACACTGTGGGGTTGAACTCAATCTTTACACACATTAGGCAATCACTTTACCATTGAACTGCATTCCCAACTTGATGCTTTTGAGGACTCTTCGTTTCCCATTCTTCCCTTTGATATATTCCCCAAATGTCATCCCATATTAATCAAACTGCTTTGTCGCCATGACTGACGAGTTTGTTTAAATTGGGGTTTCAGTGCCAAAGGCATTGTTATACACTCTACAGAATGATTTGATTCCACCATTTGGATAAAATACAGACTCTGACTGTAGCCTTATGTTGTATGAGACAAATTGTGAGAATCTATTTCAAGCCACTATTGCTAAGCATTGGTTCCATCCCACACTGCCACATGAAAGCTAGAACAGTATGGCCAAGTGGTGGAGAATCCAGAGGGAAATCTGAGGCCTGTTGCCTTGCCCTTCCAAACAAGTTGTCTTTCTTCTCTGACAGATTACAGCTCTTATTTTCAAAAGAAGAATTGTGTCTTCTTCACCCATTTCATTATCAGCTGATATATAAAAGGGTTAAGTGAATTGGATGAGTGCTTGCATGCATGAATGAATGTAAATACCATGCTCTCTTTTAAGGAAAATCCCCCTTGGGACCCAGAAGCAATAAAATTCAGATCTGTATGCAGATTTCCTCAAAACCCATCTATTTTGTAATGCCTTCAAGCTCCACAATTACTCAAGTTGCAAAAATAAATCTAAACACCACATACGCTCTCTTTTAAATGCTCAGTGAAAATGTCACTACAGTTTACCGTGAGACAGTACAGAAGAGCCAAGTGGTGGGCGTGGTTTGAATGAGAAATGACCCCACAGAATCATGGGTTTGAACCCTTGATCCCCAGCTGGTGGTGTTATTTTGAAAGGTTGTGGAATCTTTAAGAGGCGGAGTCTTGCTGGAGGAAGCGGGTTACTGTATGTGGGACTTGAAGGTTTATAGCCAATCTCAACTTCCTGTTCTCTCTGCTTCCTGATTATAGATGCAATGTGGCTGCCTCACTCCTACTCACTGTTTTCACCACCATGATGGACTGTATCCCCTCAAACATAAACCAAAAGGAAACCTATTCCTTAAGCTGCCTTTGTAAGGTCTTTTGTCACAGCAACAAGAGAAGCAATGGATAGAGTAGTCATTACAGCACCATGTCTCTAGAACATCACCCAAGAAGCTTATTAAGTGCATTTTCTCAGTTCCAAATGGATGGACTCAGAAATCTGCTACTATATCCTGTATCTACCACCCTTGGAGACTTGGTGCTGCTTTGGTGGGAACTTGAAACTTGCTTTGGGATTGCTCAGAGAAATTTGTAAGGCTGAAATCAGCACATCAGAGAAGTCCCTAGACTCAGTCTTAGATGTAGGAAATGGAAGACACTGCTGTGTCCTGCCCCAGGGTGGTGACAACTGGGTCCAGTTAGTGTCCTTTTAACATGAGGAGCCTTAGCTGGTGATGTTCCATCCATCCAGATGCTGCGCCAGCTTTCAGGGGGACATTCAAATCTGGAACTAAAGAGAAGATTAGGGCTGGAATTCTACAATTGAAATTCAAGCAATAGTCTCCATCACGGGTCATTATTTTTCAATATCTATGTCTCCATTACATAGCAATATGAGCCTGTTGAGGTCTCTGTCCCTGTGGGTCGTCACTATTTATGGCTAGTGCTAGAGTTTCATATACTCATAACTCTTTTGCTCTTCGCAACAATTATCTGAGGTGCTGTGCAAGCTCTCAACTTTTCTATCTTACAGATGTGAGAGTAGAGACCCAAGAGAAGTCTGGTAAGAAGCTGTACCTTGGTTCCATGCAGAGTGTCTGATGGAAATTATGGGGATGGTGCTAGTAGGACTTCAAGACCTCAGCATGGCCTGGGAAGAACAGGACATTGGGTTCTACACATTAAGTCCTATTGCGGTTGGACATCCATGGCCCCATCAAGGTAACTTAGACTTACAGCATGACAGTGCATAGAATGGCATGGGACTTGTTACATCCTAGCATCCTGTCTCTACTAGTATGCAATCCACAAAGCTGTTTCTCAGGGTGGTGGAGATGGCATGTGTAATGCACATGGTCTAGCCATTCTGCCCCCACCAAACATATACACACCCCTAAGGGATAGTTCAACTCTAACCAGGTCCAGTGTGAGACAGGTGTGATCATTCCATAACTCACTTCTGGTGCCCTCAGACTCCACAGCTGGAGGTACTAGAATAGCTTTATGGAGACCGGACCTAATTAACAGGGCCACTGTGGTAACTATGGGGAGACAATCAGGGAAAGATTAAAAGTTGATTTGTAAAATGGTCTATGGTTTGGAGAACAGATAAATTAAAAAAAAAAAAAAGAAAGAAAGAAATCAGTAGTTGGACTGGTCCAGACTCTGTAAACAAACTCAAGATTTCACTAGATAACAGTCCAGTTTTCCAGTGACCCAAAAGTAATAGGGAGACTGAATATTTTTAGATCTGTTTTGTGTAGATAAATACATAAATAACTACCCAGCTTAATTTAGGGAAGAAAATAACAACACCCTTCAAAGAAGTAATCATTCCACGAGTCTGAGCATGGAAGCAGATGGAAGTCAGCAGTGAGAATCTTTTTGTGAGAAACCCTGTAGAATTCATTATTTAGATTCTAAGGTGGCCTGCATTAAAGACCAGTGGGTAAACATGGTGACTACGACCGTGACAAAGGCTGAACTGAACTGGGCACACGGAACAAACACTGATTGAATGAGGTTCTTCTGTCTTCTCTTGCCTGGCCCCACCTGAATGGGGAGAGCCACTTAACAATCAATGGTCTTCTCTGTCACATGGCAGCCACACAAATCTAGCAGAAGCTCTAGATGCGAGTTAATCACCTGTGGGTGTTATTTAAATCCGGTTCGTATCTGTAATCTACAATTTCTCAAATCCTCATGATAACCCACCCTGAAGTGTCGCCCAGCAGACATAGTCTAGTTGAAACCTGGATACTGGTGTTCCTTCTCTTAGTCCAGGTGTTGTGTGAATTTTCTTGGGGAGTAATGAGCAAACATTAACTCAGATGAGGTGCCAATGAAAGAGCCAAAACATAATTCTAGTCAAGTCTAACTTAGTGAACCAATGGGTTTATTGGGCTTGCTTACAGGAGTTCAGGTGAGGTAAGGGGTCCCTTGGGAGAACATGGATGCTTTGAAGGCAGCTGCATCACTGCAAAATCCATGCTACATGGGACTGCCTCATGAAAGCTGTCTTTCGAGCTCCCTGCATGACTTGCCCACAGTTCTACTGGTTGAAGAGTTTCCTCTCAGCAATCGTTACTGCTTGAATAACCTTGAGTAGGGGTGTACTGGGGTGGGGTGGAGGGTTTGAGAATCCTGTAGATTTCAGAGTTGTCCTGATTCTTGTAAGGTTTCTTTGCTTCCTGAAGCTTAAACAAAGGTTTAGATTTAAAGCAAATAGATTCACAACACCAGGGCTTGAAGACTAAGAAAATTGGAGTGTTCCCGGCCAAGAGCTAAAGGAAGTAGACAGGCAGTATTTGGCTCTGGAGATTAATTTTCCAACAAACCAGTGGCAGCATAAGAATACTAACAGAGCAGACACTGTCTAGTTTTCATAGGAAAGGTACCATTCTAAGTTCTTTCTTCTACATCAACTTATTTCATCCTAACAATGGGAAATCTGGCTCCAGTGTCCATCTGCTTAGTCAAGGCTCAAAGCCAGGCCATTGCATAGACTATTGACTCTTTCCCAGTGTCTGTAGCTTCTCCGGGAGAACAAGGCCAGACTGTAGCTTCCCGCTTCATTTTGACAACAGAGAGTTAAGTATTTGTCAGGAGCATGAGATGATTACGCAGAAACCGCATGGCCTATCAAATGTCAAACCTCATAATTTATTTTTATGAGTGTAGTAAGTGGTATCCTCATTTTATAAGCATGTATTTATACTTGTTAATTTAATTTATGCAAATGCCTCATTTATGTAAATCATATACAGATCTACCATCAGGATATCTTTAGCAAAATAACACCAATGTATTTATGGATCTGATATGTATGTATATATATGTATATGTGTATATATACATATATATATAATCAAAGAATGTAAATTGTTTTTATGGTATATTCTTTCTGCCATTAAGTTCAAAACATGTCAACAGCCTGGTTTTATTGAGGTTGGTGTACCAGAGTTTTGATTGGTCTTTCTTTTACCTCTTGTCCACTTGGTGCTTCTGGAATAGCCCACCCAGAGAGGGGAAAGCTCAGCTGTGGACACAGAAGCCTGGCTTTGCTGTTCGCTTTTGTGGGATGAGGTTACAGTGTGTAAACACAATACTGTATTTCATAGCTATTCCGGGGCTTTGGACTTGATCCCTTGGTGATAGTCGCATCCTCATTACCCATTCATGATGTGGTCAGGCAATTCTCATGAATAATAAGCTTCCCTTGACTCTGTACCATCCATTTCTGAGTTTCCGGCAAGCTTGTTCTTGAGCCGGAGAGGGTTTTTGCTTTTGTTGTTGTTGTTGTTTTCTCATTTCCTGGAGGAAAACTCTGTGTTTGGCTTTTCCATCCAGTTCTGAGAGCAAAGAAACGCATTTAGTGTTTGAGTCACATGGTTAGAGGTGATGAATGGCTGTAGGGGTTGATATTTGTACCAGTGACCATAAGGACAGAAAAATGGGTGCTAGGAGTGGACCCTGCATGCTCTTCTGTGAAATAAACCTCAGGCCTTAGAATTTTATGCATGCAGCACATCATAACACTGACTTACTTTTTTGTCATGAAGGTGACAAATGTCATCTTTATCGTAAAGGGAAACCTCTTAGAATACGCACCTGTCATCCCGGTCCTGGTGTTGCTCAGAAGAACCACTGGGCATTGCTAAGTATACAAGGGGCTCTGCTTCTCTTTCTTAGGTCCCTAATGTACATTCCCGGATGAGAAGTAGTAAAAAGTACTTATGCAGCACAGGCCCTATCGAGCTGATTTCATCTCTATTGAAATGCTCTGTTGATATTCTCTTCTGAGCAGCTCATGGGTAGGACAGCGCATCTTCAAGACTTTTTGATTTAGATGCAGTTCTTGGTACTTAGGAAGATCACTGCCTTGTTTCTTAACATCCCTCCAAAATTTATTTTTTGTATGCCAAGGGGTCTGTGTTCTAGTCAGTCCATCCTTCACATACTCTCCAAACTTGGAGAAAAACTAGTCTAGCAGTTTTTGGGCAAATAATATGATAGACAGTAACAATCTGGTTCCCGTAGATTGCTTCACCATTAGTGAACATCTGTATTTTAGCATTGGGTAGAGCCAGTGGGGATTCCTGTATGCTCAGCAGATACTTTACCAACTATGCTACACTCCCAGATCCATGTAAACATTTTTAAAGAGTCAATTGAGCACAGTATGAGTTATCCACAAGCTATTTTTCAATACTATAACTCATTCCCCTAGGGATCACAATAGAGTTTATGCAAAGTAGATATCTTGAAACAGTTGGACAGAAGTTGTTGCAATGGGGTGTAGTATAGGTGGCATTCAGAACGCTTACTACTCGGTTCCAATGTGTTGTGGAATATTAATTTAAGATGTGTTACATTTGTATATGTTGTGGAATATTTGTTTAATGATGCAATTATGTGTTGCATTCTTTTATGTTACGTTTGTTTAACTTTGTGAAGCTGTGTAACTTTGCCTGTCTAAAACTCCTGATTGATCTAATAAAGAACTGAACAGCTAATAGCAAGGAAGGGTTAGGATAGGTTGAGTGCCAGGCAGAGAGAATATTAACAGGAAGAGAAACCTGGGAAGAAGAGATTGAGGAGCAAGAAAGAGGAGGAGAGGAAGACCCCAAGGGCCAGTCAACCAGCTACACAGCAAGTCATGGAGAATGAAGTGAAAAAGGTATGCAGAAATAGAGAGAGAAAAAAAGCCCAGAGGCAAAAGATAGACAGGATAATTTAAGGTAAGAAAGGCTGGCTAGAAACAAGCCAAGCTAAGGCCAGACATTCCTAAGTAATAATAAGTCTCCATGTGATTTATTTGGGAGCTGGGTGGTGGGTTCCTCAAAGAGTCAAAAGAGTAAAAGAGATGAATAGGGAAGAAAACCCAGGAATCATCCCAGTCATAGAATCCTGTCATAACCTCTTACTGGCTGTATAAGTCCCATAGACACGCAAAGCCTTGATTTCTTCATTTATTAATAGAAAATCAGGCTGGAACTCAGAGGGTTTGCTCACTCATAGTGACTCCTGATAAACTCCAGTTTCTCTCTAACTTTCTTTGTTTCAGCCTCTCTGTCTCTGTCTCTGTCTCTCTCTCTCTCTCACACACACACACACTTCAGTTGTGTCTGCACACTTTTGGCCACATCTGCAAGCCTTCTGAACTACTTCCACTCAATCTCCTTGAAACCCAAGATGTTCTCTCACCACTGGCTCATGACCTGAATTAGAGGCTGATGCCAACATCTGGGAAGATCTCTAGGCTAAAGAGCTGGAAACCACAGATGTCTCTTTATTCCCAGTGCTCTGGAAAGCCCGTTCAATCCTGTGGCTTGGCCACTGGGATGTCTGACAGCACCTCCTTCCCTAGGACTCTGTCTCAGGCCTCTGTAATATCATTTCAGCACTGTTGCTTAACCTAATAATGCCTCCAACTTCCTATTTGTGCCATTCATCCCTTCTCCCCACACTGTCCATCCTGGTACTCTAGAAAACAACAGACTGTCACTTGAATCCTCTGCTTAGTGCCTTGAGTCTATTTCTTTGGCTAACTCATTGGTCATTGTCTCCATTTCATTAGCATCTGTGCTCAACATGGAGGTCTTGAGTGCAAAAATCACACGAAGGTTCCAGTTCACGAGAACTTAAAATTTAGAAGGAAGCAAGTCATGGCAAGAAAGACACAGCCTTATATGTAATGAGGGCTACCAAGCACATGTACAGCAAAGTGCCTAAAGATGTCAGAGCTTGGGGACAAGGATCTTCCTTAGTTCTCCAGAAACACCACCCACCCCTCGCCTTTTAATCTGTAGTTTATCAAAATCAAATTACTTGTCTTTTCTGTGTGTTCTTGTCTGTTCCTTCTTTTAGTGATTTTGTGTCTGTCCTTCCTACTACCTAGAATTCCCTTCCTCCACTCTTACTATAGATAGCTGTTAAATGTTCAGTCTTTCAGTAAAATATCACCTTCTTCTGCACATTCACAGGAGCTGTGCAGCCTACTCTCAGATCAGGATCAGCTTACGACTACCAGTTTAAAGGATTTTCATGGGGCAAGACGCCTGTGGAAATGGACTCTCACCTGGCAACGACTATGGGACATGGGGCAGCGTAGGGACTTGCAAAATTCGTGCAGCTTGCAGGCTCTTTTCTCTCTTGTTATATTGGTGATTCTTTGGGCAGTTTTTAGCTTTACTTTGCCAGTCACAAATGCAATAAATATAATTTTCCCTGGAAATTCTGTTCTTTCTTGAGTAGTTCCTCCCTAAGATTCAACAGGGGGCTAATGTTTTTCAATTCTCTTATCTGGAATTACAAACTACAACTTCTAATCCTGGGAACTTTTTTGACTCAATAGTGATAGTTAGGGACATGTTTATGAAAAAACAGCACTTGGAACATTAACAATGTCTCACAGTTCTGGGAAGGAGAGTAAGGCATGCAAACAGAGAACAGAGGGAAAACCTCAGGAATACGCATAGTACCAACTGTTGAGAGTAAGTTCCCTGAGCACCAATCATACAGAATAAATAATAGGATCTATATGATCCAATGGGGAAAATGTAATGTAAAGTATGGGATGGAGAGATCCATCTTACCACACACAAGATCTCATATTGGTGAAAGAAGTATGGGATAGTGAGATGGGAAGAGAGTGCTTTATCAAAGTACCTTTTACAGAGAGATTGAGACATGGGTCCCTCTTGTAGAAAAGGGAACTATATGAAACCATATCTTGCAGACATGAAGGAATTGTTTGGGTTTAAATATTGTTGTCCTTAAAGCATTGTACCCATGCCTATTGCTTTTTAACTTTGTAACCACAAGTAGCTGCCAGTTGATCCAAGTGCTGCAAGAGCTCGGAGTGTCTGTCTGGATATTTAGTTAAGCCTGCAAAAGATGCTGATCTCTAGGCCTAGAATAAGGTTATGTAGGGGGTGGGAAAGTATATTTGGGGAAGCACAAAGGGAAACAATGGGGGTTTTCATAATGATTATGATGTATTCCTTAAAATATTATGTATTTATTAAAGTAAAAAATAAAAGTCAATAATAAAGCTGTTCATGCAACCTTCATAAGAAAAACTCTGTTAAAGTATAAATAAACATGGCCTGAGCTATTCAAGGCTACTTGAGTGCAATCTGCCTGGTAGTTAGAATGTTTCCTTGCATGGATGCCCCTTGTTCACCTCAGGACCTGAACCTGAGCTGAGGCTGGACCTAGGCACTCCTTCCTTCTCTGCTCCCCATGATAGTCAGTGAACATCTCTCTCAGTGTGCTAGAATAACCACACTATGCTATAATCACCTGCCCCGAGGTTGCACATCAAGCACATTTAATAAACATTGACTGAATAATGGACACTCAATGTTTATATCTTTGTCTCTCTCCACCAGGAGGTAATGGCTTCTGCTAAACAAGGCAGTCACAATCATCTTTGAATTGCATTGGATAGAATATGTCACCACAAATAAGTGGGTTCCCTTGTGGAAGGATTAAGAGTGGGGAGAAAAAAAATCCTTGTACAGAGCATGACTGCTAAAGGGATTATTTGAGGACAAGGGCCTGACAGGTAATCTTGATGGTCACCTTGATGGCATTTAGAATAACGTAGGACACACACTTGGACGCTCCTCTGTGATAGCATTTGTAGGGAGAGTTCGCTAAGGAGAGAAGAGCAACCCTGAGTTTGGGCAGCCCCATTCCTTGCGCTGGAGACCCAGAATGAACCAAGAGAAGGAGGCAGGCAAAGCACAGGCTTCCTGACAGTGGATACAGTGTGGCCAGCTGCCTCGCCTCCTGCAGTCACAACACTGCTCTTGCTGCGGTACCTCCTCTACCAGTGAACTGTACTTTCAAATCGTGTATCCAAATAATCCTTTCTGAAGTTGCTTTTAGTGAAGAAGGGAGCTTGAGTGAGTTTAAAGTGGCAGGCGAAGCAAATGCTTAAAAAGCAGCTGCAACTGTTAGAGATTAGTAACATTAAAGAAAAACCTCGTGCTGTCCACTGGAACAATAGGAGAGGTGGCAGTTGCGGTGGCGGGGGGGGGGGGTGGCAAACCAACTTGTGAAAATGCAAACCATTTTTTAAGGAGAGAGAATGCCACTGCAGACGCTCACTGATCAAAAACAACCACCCAAGGAAGCCTTAGCCTAGGTTCAGCCTCCAAGGTGCACAGAGGCCACTAAAGCGATGGTGGGAGAGGGTCAGACTGCATCTTAAGCCCAGATGCCATTGCATGAAGCTGTGAAGGTGAAGCCTCACTTGCAGTAAAGACCCAGGATGCAGAAGATGCCAGCACCATGGGACATCTGCTAAGGAAGGCTCAGGCAGAGAGTGGAGCTTGCCTAAGAGAAGTCACATGTGTTACAGATGTTGCAGATAGTTGATTGGAGAGGTGGCGCCAAGTCCACTGGAGCCCAGAAGATTATTACCAAAATCCCAAAATGCTGAACATAGAATCGTGGAAATTTGGTGTTTCCCCGTTATGCTTTTGGCTTAGCTTTGGCATGATCTTTCCTTACTGTGTGTCCATTCCTTCCTTTGGAAATTGATGTTGTTTATTGGGAATATGTAACTTAAAAAAACAACAAATACTCATAGATGAGAGATTGCATTGAGTCTTGGTAGAGACTCCAGGGTCTTAGAGATGAACTTTAAATCAGGACTCCTGAACTATGTTAAAACTCTTAAGATTTGGAGACCTACTAAAACTAAACTGTTTATTATTAACTAACTTCCCATTATGGGATTGTCATGAGACTTTTGGGACCAGGGATAGAATGTTATAATTTAAAAGTGATGTGTTGGGGTGCCAGGCTGACAAGTGGTGGACTTGAGGCGACCAATCTTGATTGTCAACTCAGTGGGACTTAGAATCGCTTAGGAGGTACACCTATGGGTATGTCTGTGAGGGTGTTTCCAGAGAGGGAAGCCCTACCCTGGATGAGGGAAACATCCCATGGCCAGGTTCCTAGACTGTTTAAACAGAAGAGAGCGGAACACCGGCATCCACTTCCCTCTGCTTGCCGACTGAAGGTGCAGTGAGACACTTTTGCTGCTTCAGTTATGGCTGTTATTGCTTTGAGACCCTTCACCACCCTGATGAACTGTATTCTCATTCTATGAGACAAAACAAGCCCTTCTGTCTTCAGGTTGCTTTTTAAAGGTTTTTTTTTTTTTTTTTTTTTTTCAGAGCAATGATAAAAAAAAAAAAACTACTAATACAAGTGCATGTAATTTTTCCAGGAATTTTACTCCAAGGACACTGACAACCAAATGATACCTGAACTCCAGCAAAAGCGGTACCTGAAAACAAGGGAAGCCTGAGGAGGAGACAGGAGAGGTGCCTTCGTCAGGTCCTGCCTTGCATTTCAGCCACGACTGTCCTTGTACAAACAGACACATGCATCATTTATTTTCAGCCTTTCCCAACTGCCTGTAGGCTGTGTCTCTTAGGCAAAGGTCAGAAATGAGGGAACACGAGACATTTGAGAAGACGATTCTCTTCCCTCAGGTGGTATGCAGCGTCTCACCGCCTTGCTATCTTTCAGCAACTCATTTATGGTTCTGTAAAGCTGCTAAGTCTCTTGAAGCAGGCCAGGTGATTGTAGAGGAAAGTGATTAAATATGATAGGATCCTTTTAATTGCGAAGAGGCACATTCTCTAAAAACTAAAGATGCTTCACAACTTCCACATCTGCATTTGTGGAACGTTCCCTCTCAGCTGATGGTCAGCTGCCTCACCCTCTCTATTTCCCTCCCTTCTTCCCTCGCTCCATCTCAGTATAATCTGCATCTGATTCTACTAGCCCTTTGACTGAGGGATAAAAAGAATATTAGTATTTTAAAACTGTGTTATAAATAGTAAGTAAGAACAATAGATAATTTTTTCTTTTTGGTTTTTTTAGACAGGGATTCTCTGTAGTTTTGGAGCCTGTCCTGGAACTAGCTCTTGTAGACCAGGCTGGCCTCGAACTCACAGCGGTCAGCCCATCTCTGCTTCCCAAGTGCTAGGATTAAAGACGTGCGCCACCACTGCCCAGCCAAAAGATAATTTTGACATTAGTGACTGTCAGCCAGTCTTTGTCTGAGCCGTAAAACCATCAGGCACAGGAGTTTTAGAAAGACTGTGCACCTCACCAAAAACAACATTAACCCAGAAGACAGAGATGCTTAGCAGCCTGATTCAGGTCCAGTCCGCATTTAGCTCCTCTGCATCTTCTATTGCTCACAGCTGTCTAACACACTTAGACTCAACCATAGCTTAGACTATCCCTTGATGGAGAGACCGTGTGCTAGCACCTGGGCAGGAGTGTTGGGATTTAAATTCCAAAGTAATTTCTGATAGAAAAGAAGGAAGGGAGGAAGGAAGGGAGGGAGGGAGGAAGAAAGGGAGGGAGGGAGGAAGGCAGGAAAGAAAGAAAGAAAGAAAGAAAGAAAGAAAGAAAGAAAGAAAGAAAGAAAGAAAGAAAGAAAGAAAGAAAGGGGGAAGGAGGGAAGCAGACAGGGAGGGATTCAAATTAATACCAACTCCATTCCTAGACTAGTTCAAACTGCTTCCCAATTTTTATACAACATGATCAAAATCTTGTTATTCACAAAAGCCCCTTAGACAAAATGATCCAAAAATGGAAATTTCTGCCTCCAAAAAGAAATTTTGCCTCTCTCTAAGTTGATCCCCCCCCCCTTGTGTATATCTCTCCAGGTCCATCTGCTGCGCCATCACTGCTCAACTTTCTTACCTGGTAGCAGATACAAGCTGGTACAGAGCCCAGTCTCAATTCTTATTGGTATCTGAAGGGGATTATCTTGAATACAACTCCCAGCCTGCTTCTTTATGGCTAGAGGAATTGGTTTACTTGAATGTGCTACCCAAATATCACTGAGCTAGCACAACAGATAGACTCAGCCACATCAGGTATTAGCCAACAGAAACAGTTCTCTGACCAATGGTGTCTGGGGAATTCTCTATCATACAACTTGTTACTAGCGTGTTAAAATACGCTCATCTGTCATTTGTTACATCTGGAACCAAATAACGCACAGATCCGGTTTCAAAAGTCCCTTTAAGTGAGTCAGTGCTTCTCAGTTAAAATCATGCATATGAGCCAAAATTCAAACATATGAATTTAGGCTGACTGTTGCCATGGAGTAGGATCCAACACTCTGCTTCCCCAGTGATGCTGATGGTTTCGGTCCACAGACCACAGTTTGAGTAAAGAAGTGTCCTAATAGTAAGAGCCTAAGGTTGGGCCAATATGACAGAAGCGTCAGCCTCTCACGAGTTCTGGTTGAGAAGAGAGACAGTGAGGAGTCCATTGGGACCATATGGCTAAGCAACAGCGTGAAAAGGGTCATTCATTGGAAGTCGAAATTAACCTGTTCAGAACAAGGACATTGGTAAGTTAAAGGCCCTGAGGGGGTGGAAAAATAGAATGTGTGCTGTGGAGAAGTAATACAGTCTTGGACAACAAGAGTTGGCAAAATACAACCTATGGGCCAAACCCTAATGCTGTCTGCTCTTTTAAATAAAGTTTTATTGGGACACCCTTGGGCCTACTTGTTTATAGGTTATCCATAGTTGATTTTGCTCTACTACATCAGAGTTCCATGATTATGACAAACCTCCTCAGGCCATCAAAGTATAAGCTATTTATCTCAATCTTTACACGCTCAGGATATAGCTCAGAGGCAGAGTACTTACTTAGAATGTGTAAGATCTTGGACTCTCTCTCTGGCACTGAGGGAAAAATAAGGAGAAAGAAATAAAAGAGGAAAGGTAGAGAACCATTTTTCTTTTCTTTTTTGAGCTAGGGTTTCTTGTGTAGTCCTGGAACTCACTCTGTAGATCAAGTGGACCTTGAGCTCAGAGATTGTCCTGCTTCTGCCTTTCGAGTGTTGAGATCAAAGGCGTACGCCACCACATACATGAGGTCCTAGAGCTGAAAGAAGTGGACACTTGCCCCCAAACTTAATCCATAGTCAATCTGCAATTGATAACCACCTGCAAATGAAACTTTAGTATTCTCCAAGGGGCCTCACACAAGAAACAACCTCCTTTTAAGGGAAGCCTGCAACCCAGCGGAAGATGGCCAACAGAAAAACCCAGCAGCATCTTTGGAAGTTCCTCATCTCATAATCTGTGTCGGGGATTTTCCTTTTTTAATAAAAATATCTTATTATTTTATTTATCTATATTTCTTCTCTATTTTAACCTATACGCACTTTACACATATATTATGTTCTCTAGTTTAGTGTTCTTATGGAATTCCTGAGTGTTTAGTGATTTTATGGAATTCTTGAGTGTGCACATAAATGGATCTTTGCATCTATATCAGTTTCTTGCACCTTCTCTTGGTCTCTTCTCCTTCTGTGTGTTCTGTTCTATTCTGATATGTTAGTTTTATTTGCTTTAACTTATTATATTTTCCCTTCGAAGCCTGTCTGTTTTCTAATGAGACACAGAAATGGGGTAGATCTGGATGGGAGGAGTAGAGGGAGGAAAACTGTAATAAGGGTAGAAAATCCTTATTTCCAATAAAAGGGGGAAAAAGAAAAGAGAAAAAAATACTGCTAACTTTTGGTCCTGGGCACACAGGCTTCCTGGACTGTGAAAGAAGCAACACTGGTTTGATGTCAATTCTATCACATACATGAGCTGTGTCGCACTGAGGAGTAGCCCAGTTTCCTCATGTGTAGAACAGTATGACAGTGATGGTGATAAGGACGACGACGATGATGATGGCCACGAAGCAAAATTCAACAATGCATACAAATTGTAAGGACAGTGTACCTACAATGAGATGCTATCTCCCTTAGGGCTGGTAGAGAACCCAGCGATCTTCACCACATACATTTACTTCTTTGGATGTAAACCATCTTTAGCAGAGGTGGCCTGAAACTGATTGAGCCCCAAGCATGTGACCGTTCCTTTAAAAGATCACACAACTGTTCAATAGTCTTCAATGCCCCAAGAATAAGCCACTGAGCCCTTCATTACTGTCAGATTGCCAAATATTTTTGAAGACTATTTTTGACCCAAGTATGAATCTTCATCAGGAAAGGGAAAACCGAATGAGGTTTCCAGGAAGAAGGTTCAAGTAATTTCTATGAAAATGATAATTCCAATAACCACTTTCTCCTTTGCTGATCCGATAAAGGAACTCTTGTTACGGGAGCTTCAATGCTGAGTTGCAGCTTTGTTACGTACTGGCTTAATGTGTCAACAGGACAGAGACTCACCCTTATAATCACTGACTTATTCAACAATTTTTCAAGACCCTCACAAGTGCTGTGTGTGTGAGAAACATCTCAGAAAGCCTCATTCATCTACAGTGGCCACCTACATTGTTTTTTCTTTGATCTGTATGTACTTTTTAAAAAAGCAAGGGGGTAGCACAAATATATAAAAATAAGGTGAGCTTTTATTGAAAACGCTACAGTTTTAGTTCTTTTTAATAGAGTGATAAGTGAGACCAGAAGCTTTTACAATCCTCATCGCCACTGTCAGCACCTCCTGCCTACACTGCAATGGGCAAACCCTGGGCCTAGGGACAATGTCCGCGGCATCCCTGCTGCTTAAACTCCTCCCAACTGTTCCATAGCCTACACTCCCTCAGTTATGCCACTGAGTGCAAAGCTATTTTAGGAGGTGACAGGTTATAAGGTGACAACTGGTACTTCTCCTATGTCCCCTAGGGCAAGTTCCTGAATCCTTGGTCCCATGACCTGAAAAATTGAGACACTAACCATCCCTATTATGTGTGTTTGTTGCAAAGACGGAGGGAGTAATGAGGATAAAGTATGTATCCCTGCTACTTACTGTTTTAGTGACTTTTCTGTTGCTGTGACAGGAGCAACATGAGGGAGAAAGGTTTATTTTGGCTCAGAGTTCGGGGGCTTACAGTCCACCACAGAAGGGAAGTTAGGTAACAGGAGCTTGAAGCAACTGGAAGCATTGTATTCACAACCAGGAAGCAGAGAGCAACGCCTCCAGTCAGCTCAGCTCCATTACTCCACTTTTACAGCCCCGGAACCAGTCAGGGAATGGTGCTGCCCACAGTGGGCAGGTCTTCCCACTTTAATACAATTAAGACAATTCCCCACAAGTATGCCAACATATCTCAGGTTATTCTAGGTTCTGATGATGATTAACACTAGTAATCACATCGACACAGCTATTCAGCAGGCCCCAGGAATGGAGAAGTGTTGAACAATTTGTCTTCAAACATTTGTCTTTGCTGGCTGTTCACTTCTCTCTTGAAACGGTAATGCTGGCACCTCGCAACCATTTCTGCCAGCTTCAGTTTTCAGTCCTTGTAGCATCTCATTGCATTATTGTTTGAAAGCGGAATATTTCCCATAGGCTCATGTGTTTGGACATTTGATTCTCCATCTAGTGATATTGTTTTGGAAAGTTGAAGTTGGGAAATCTTTAAGAGTTAGATCCTTGTTGGAGGAAATGAATCAGCAGGGGTAGGTGGGTCTTGAGGTTTGATAGACTGCCCTCTGCATTCTGTCTGCAGATGCAATACAACTAGCCACTTCATTGCTTCTGCCTCCACTCCTTCCCATACATGATGGACTGGATCCTCTGGGAGGAAGACCCAAATAAGCCCTTCTTGTCACATATTTGATCATCACAACAAGAAAAGTACTTGGTGTATTTCATTTCTTAGCCCTTCTCTCCTGCTTGCCACAGTTATGGAGGAAGCTGAGCAGAGAGAAGCAGATGGGTTCCGGTCAGTCCTCAGGACTCACTCTGTGTCTCTCTAAGGCCATGGCCCTCCTACCCAGGAGGAGAGTCCAGGGTTCCTGTGGTCAGTCTGCTGCCCCAGAGCCATAAATACCAACACCAAACTGACTTTTGGGGGAAAGCCTAGAAAAGAAGCCCTGAGGGGACATTGTTGCACATGAACTAATCTGTGCTTCATGCATATTCAGAAGGAAAGTGAGCAAAAACCCGGCATTTCAGACAGCTTTACATTTTCAAATTAAGTTAATAAAATAAGATTTCCAATGTAATGACAAATTAATTCTTCTTTTCATAAGTTTATTAAAATAAGCGTCTCCTATCTTCTAACTAGCACAGACATATGCTTACATAGATACATCCCGTCCAGTAACCTAATCTCCCAATGATCTTGAAGCAATTAACTCCTTCTAATCTTGAGCTAACAAAGCCCACCAGGTCGAAGGCCCCTGAGAATGCCAGTCCCAGGTTCTGCCTGCCTTCCTTTCCTGCTCCAAGCATCCTGGCTGGGTGAATGTAGTGGTCCAGCCTGGGATTGGGTTGAAGCAGCCAGATGAATCATGACAGATCAGAAGATCTTCATTAACTCCTTATTTCTCTGCTAATTAACACAAAAAAGAATGAGTTGAATGTCTGACAGGCAATGACCAGCCCACTGCTTGGCGGCTAATGGGATGCAAATGACATCTAATGAGGGTCTCTCCTCACAGCCTGGGCAGCTGGCCTACTATTTTTGTTGTGGATTTTGAAAGTATTGGAGCTTCATGAAAAGAGTTTGCTCCATGGTTTAAACCGCAGCTGAGCTTGCACCAAGTCCATGTTGCTAACAAGTGTCCTGCACATGGCAGGATTAGTATGTGGCTAACCGCCGAGCACACGCTGGAAATGCCTTAATACAGGGAGGGAGGGAGAGAGTCCTGGGCCCGTCCAAATGAAGTATAGTATTTGTTGATTGTGTTGAGTGATGGGATGCATTTCTTATTTTGTTTAATGGGAGCAAATTACCAAAAATTTTTTGATCCCCCAGTTCCATACAACTTTTACAATTTATGACAGCTATGTTGGCACTAGAAAAAAATAAAGTTTCATCATCTAAGATTCATCTTAGAATACAAGTAGAAAAACCCAGCCTGGATAGGATTTATGTGCTGTCAATAAAATTGTTGATTTAATTAAGGGAGGCTTCAGCAATGAGGTCAAAAGCACAGTTCAAAAGAGGGATTTGCCATCTATTGGAAGCTGATAATTAAGTGACAGGTTTCATAAGCTATCACATGATTGTTAAAATGGAGTCTTTCCAGCTCCGAAGTTCTTCAGAACGCCCTCGTCAGTCTAAACTCCCACCCACAGAACACAGCAGCTACTGACTCTGCAGTTGTTGGTTTTATTTATCTTTGAAAAGGTGATGATGGTGAAGCGTCACCCAGGTCTGGGATATTGGTTCTTTTCAGATGCACACTTCTTTCTCCATTTGACCTACACGGGCGGGCAAAGCGGTTCTAGTTAAAATGTCCATCTCTTCAAACAGATCTTTAGCAACCTTCCCTCTCGTTCATCAATTCAACTGGCAAGTCACTCCCTGAAGAGCCTAGATATTGCCAGCATCTCTCTCTTCACTGGCTTAAATACCTTGTGCCCTGGTTTAGAATGAATTGTCTTTCTGTGTCTTTTAGCCTTCTCTCGCATTCCTAGAGGCCAGAGACCTGTGTCATTCAACATTGAGTTTCTTGAACCAAGCACCGTCTCAGGGGTCTAAAAGTCTCCATAGGGATTGGATAAGGAAGTTATTCTTTGGTCTTGAGGAAAAACCCTTGTCTCTCATCCAGTAATCCTAGGATACGGATGCTTGAAAATAGCCGAGAACTGTCTCAAAGAGATGGAACTCATATTTCATTCCTAATCCCAGAGAGTACTTCATGAGATCCCGCTTTACACATTTCAAAACCAAGACTCCTAGAAATTAAGTCACGAGCTCATTCTGTCTAGACAGTATGGTAAATTATAGGATTAGAACTCACTTTTAAAATGAGGTATAACTCTACCCTCCTCTTACCAAATTTAAGATGGTTTGGTGAACTTAGCACCAAATCACCATTTTTGATGGTTTCCTGTGAGAAGTTTCCAGATGGGTGTTGAATTTTATGTGTAGTCTGTATTGGTTATGGAACTGAATAAAATGTATGCCATATGGCTAGAGAGGGCAGAGTGGGTGAGACTAAGTCACTAGGTTGTCTGTCATGTTAAATTATTCGTATTTCCACAGACTTCAAAGTGTTCCAGCTTCTTATAATGGGTAAGAAAAAAACTAGGAGAAGATGAGAGAAAACAATCAAGAGAGAAAGAAAGTATAGTCGTGTTGGGATGTGACTTCACACACCTTTGCCCCACTTTGGGAAAGATGCTTCCTTGTCCCACCTGCTTTTGGCTAGCTCTGTGGGAATCAGAAAATGAAGAAATGATATTTTAGGATGATACTCCTTTAGGAAGAACATTTTTGGTACAGGTGGAATGCCACAGTACCCTGTAATCATTACTAGTTGAGTTGCCCTTCCTAAACTTTTAAAAAGTCTTTGACACTATTTTTCATCCATTAAGCAGTGCAATGACCTGTTTAAAGCCTGTTTCAATCCTGTGTAATTCTGGTGACCATATGTCTTGGGGGAAAGCAGCTCTGATTCCGTGAGAGAGATGTCACTTTCGTGACAGTGTTAAGTTTGCCCAGTAAGTCCGAGTTGGATATAGAGGCAATCATGATGCCTTCTAAGTCTTGGAGGTCTTTGACCTCTTCTTAGATGACAATTAACTCTATCATAGTGGTACTCAGAGGCACCAGAAAATGCACTGGTGTGTAGGATGCTCAGTTCAAGTCTGTTTTCATGGTATGGTGAGCCCATAAAGCCTTGTTCATAATCATCTCTTTATGTACAAACTGGTGAAACACAGTGCTCTCATGCTGGAGAGATGGGGGGCATTCTTACTCCACTGTGACAATTTCTGGTCATGTGCTATCTATGCCAGGAACTGCAAACACAAGGCATGAGACTATCTGGGCACCTGTTTTGTTTTTCCTGCCTATTTATTTATTTATATTTGTTTATTAAAACTATCATTTATCATTTTATATACCAATTCCAGTTCCCACTCCCTCCCTTCCTCCTGCTCTCTTCAACTACCCCCCATTCTATCCCCATCCACTCCTCAGAGAGGGTAAGGCTTCCCATGGGGAGTCAACAAAGTCTAGAACATTGCTTTGAGGCAGGACCAAGGCCCTCCCCATTATACCTAGGCTAAGTAAGGTATCCTTCCAAAGAGAATGGGTTCTAAGAAGCCAGTAAAAGCAGTAGGGATAAATCCTGGTCTCTCTGCCAGTGGCCCCACAGTCTGCCCCAGCCATAGCACTCTCTCCCACATTCAGAGGGCCTACTTTGGTCCTATGATGGTTCCCTCATTGTCAGGCCAGAGTTGGTGGGCCCCCATTAGCTCAGGCAAGCTGTTTCAGTGGGTGTCCCCATCATGGTCTTGACCTCTTTGCTCGTATTCTCACTCCTCCCTCTCTTTGACTGGACTTTGGAAGCTCAGCCCAGTGCTCCACTGTGGATCTCTGCCTCTGCTTCCATCAGTTACTGGATGAAGGTTCTTTAGTGACATTTAAGATAGTCCTCAATCTGACTACAGGGCAAGGCCAGTTTAGGCACCCTCTCCACTGTTGCTTAGGGTCTTAGCTGGGGTCATCCTTGTGGATTCCTGGGAATTTCTCTAGTGCCAGGTTTCTTGCTAGCCCCATAGTGCATCCTGAGTGATTTAACCAGACCCAGAAAGATGAACATGGTATGTACTCACTCATAAGTGGGTACTAGCTGTAAAGCAAAGGATAAGGAGCCTATAGTCCATGACCCCAGAGAAGCTAAGTAACAAGGTGAATCCTAAGAGAAACAGATATAGATCCCCTGGGAAGGGGAAATAGACAAGATCTCCTGAGAAAATTTGGAGCATGGGGATAGGGAGGGACAAGGGAGGTCAGAAGGGGAGGAAGAGGAGAGAAGGGAGGAGGAAGAACTTGAGATAACAGGATGGTCAAGATGGGGAAGGACAGAGACGGGGAACAAGGAAAGAAATTTCTTGATCGAGGGAACCATTATTTACTTATTTATTGTTGTTGTTTTGAGACTGGGTCTCACTCTAGTCCAGATTAGCCCCAAACCCATAATAATGCTGCCTCAGTCTCCCGAGTGCCCAGATTGCCAGCATGAGCCACCATGACCATGGTCCTCCCCTATTCTATATGCTTAAGGATTGAGAATAAGTAAAGGGAGCCATTTTGTAACCATTTATTTCCCTAAGAAAAACTATAGCTCTATATGGGTAACTCAGTCATTCACAGGGAATGTGAAAATGTAACTTGGGCATCTTGGAGACACACTCTGCTTGTGAAAGAAGGAAACTACACCTGTGAGGAGAATTAATCCCCAGCAAATAAACTCTGACAATTGCTTTTTTAAACACAGGCCGTTGAGAGAGCTGTGAAAGGGCTCAGAGACCCAGCATCAATCTTTTCCTCCTTTTATTTAAATGAAAATACCCTTGTAAATTATATATACTCAGGATCTCACCAGTTTTGGAGGTAATCTTTTAGGTTAAGTCTGTTCCCACATTAAACGGATAATTATCCTTCCTTCTCTCCTTCTATTCCCCTGACACTGAACATGGTGGATTTTCACTTCATGTTTTATTTATGGGAAAGAATTAATATGCAGATTCACAAAAACTTAAAAACTCATAATTATTCATAAAGGGCTTTAAGGTTATTTACTACATTTTTATGAAACTCAGAGTTTGAGGGAATGCATACGTGAAAGTTGTTGGGAGTCGGATAAGGTCAAGTCCTGGACTGGAGGGCAATTTGAAAATGATCAAACTTTCTGAATGGAAGATGGTTTTTCAGAATTCCTACACTGTATTTAATAGAATAATGGACACCAACAACCTTGTTAATATATTCAAGGCTGGCCCAGACTGGCCTGGTAAGAGAGATTTGCTTAGCCAGGGCAAATACCCGTTGCAAGAAGAGATGACTAGTGAAGGAGTCTTGATCATGAAACACTCATAATTAAAGACAGACTTTCCTTTTTTTTTCATTTTTCAGGCTTAATTCACTTTATTTTCTTGTATAAAAACCCTTACATGGCAGTCACAGCTGGAGCCTGGCTCTTCTGAACAGAAGTTCTGTTGTGGGTTTTCATACAATGGTCAGTGAATGCGTGATAGGGAGACTTTGCGAACAGTCTCTTTCTAGAGGCTGGGGATCAGGTAACTGTAGGCCTTAGAGATGGCATCAAAAGTAGCCTTGGCAAAATTGCCCAGGGTGTCAGTGCAGTCCCTGGCTGACATGTAGCGGCCATCAATACCAGCCATCAGCAGTAGCTTCTTGGGCACTCACTGGACACTACAGCAGGAGAACTAGTGCTGCTCTCCCATGGGAGAGCTGACCTCAGCACTCAGGAGAGATGGTCCCATCTCTCACCATAGGTGTGGGAGAGCTGGCCCTGATGACACGGGCATAGGACAGGTGGCTCTGTCCCTCCCAAAAGCCTGGACAGATCAGCTTGGCTACCATTCAGACCCACATCCAGGCCCTTGGGTTGGCCTACCCTAATGACTACACAATTAATGACCTGCTGGAGTGTGCAAAGGGACTGGTCCCGTGAAACAATAACTGTAGGATCTCCATGACTCAGGGCAACAACAGGATATCCAAGTGGAGTTTTGATGAGGGCTCAGTGATGATGATGTACTAGACACAAGAGGTCTTGAACTAGACCAATGACTCATTGCAATGAGCATTTTGCAGATAGGGCTGATTTTACCAAAGGGTTATACTGAGCAATGCACTGTAGCTCCCAAAGCCACTAAGACGAATGAAGAGGTACTGGAGAGATAGATGAGAGAGGTGGGGTTTTTGTTTGTTTTGTTTTTAATCAATTTTGGAGGGCATACTGGAGGGGTGACGGGTACACATGGGGGGACTGTGAGGTGACTGGGATTGGGGTACATGATATGAAATTTCAAAAGAATCGATGAAGAATTACGTTTAAAATAATAAAAAAGACAGATTTTTCTTGGGTTGGGGCATCTGTAGGGTTCTGTGTGCTTTAATATGCTCTAATGGTATATGAAGTCCTTCTGTGTATGTGTTAATTTTATTGGTTAATGAATAAAGAAGCTGCTTTGGCTTATGATAGGGTAGAATAGAGCTAGGTAGGAAAACTAAACTGAATGCTGGGAGAAAGTAGGCAGAGTCAGTGAGATACCATGTAGCCACCAGAGAAGAAAGATGCGAGCTGTCAGTCAGAACCTTGCCTGTAGGCCATGAACATCATGGTAAAATATAAAATAATAGAAATGGGTTAATTTAAGATATAAGAGCTAGTTAGAAATATGCACAAGCTAATAGGCCAAACAGTATTTTAATTAATACATATTTCCGTATGATTATTTTTGGGAGTCTGGGTGGCTGGGAGACAAACGAGCAGCCTCCAACAAATTGGTACCAATGTGGTCAACTAAAAATTTACTTAAAAACCTGAGAGATCTTGAAAAGGAATTCTAGATACACACACACACACACACACACACACACAAGAGTTTAATGCAGCTTCTTGCCCTGTTTGCTGGCATAAAGCAAAGACATGGCTCCTTTAAGAGATTTCCTGACTCTGCTTTAGCAGTAAAAACTATGCAGCTTCTTTAAAAATGGTGGCTTCCTAGTTTACCAGTGTGAATGTCTCTGGTTCTTTCAGGAGGTCTGGCTATGGAACATTTAAATGTGATCATTGCTCACTGGTGACACAGACTGCTGTGACCCTGGATCTGGGGCAGAGAGAACGCCTCTCAGAAGCAGTGACTATGCCTCTGCCATGGTGGACTGCAGAGTTGGTCCTAGCCACACCTGTTTAGCATTTTAAAAAAGCAATTCTGGTCAAAAAATAATTACAGATATGCATCCAATAAAGACAAATTCAGATGGAAAAGACCCCTAAATGGGTCACAGTGTTGGATACATAGGCATGGGAGAGAAAGAATATAGACAGTTATAAAAGGAAGTAAATGGTTATAAAAAATAAAAAAGTCTTTAAAGAGACAGAGTACAGACAGTCATAGATTAAAGGAATACAGAAAAATAACCTACATAAAGATGAAAAATATACAGAGAGTCAGGATTATATATATTATTGTGTTTTCTTTGAATTTTTGACTATGAAGGAGCTAAGTCCAGAGACACATTTCATTGTATGTACTGCTAAGCTAAACTAGCATGTATATTTTAAAGGTATCTTGACTTCAAAATTTGGGTCTAAGGATTTGTTGCTTTGGAAAAGAGCTTCTTCTTTAGTTTCCACAGAGGATGAGAACCTGTGGATTCCTTCCAGACTCATGTGGTTTGATGGACCAAGACCCCTCAAAAGGTCTCCATAAACACCCCAAAAATTACTTCACCCAACAAACAGCAGGAAGTACTTTGGAGAGAACTGTGCCCAAATTCCCAAATATTCTTTATATATGTTTGTTTATATTTAAAGGGGGATATGCTATAGATATGAATACTTTGCACTGGTATGGATCTTGGTCTATTGATACAAATTTAAGGTCAATTTTGTCATATATATATTTCTGCTCTTGATTAATGTATTGTGTTTGTGCAGCTCATTTAAAAATGTAATGTATAATTAAGAAATATAGGTTAATAGATAGTCATCTATAATAGCCAAGCCTGTAGTCATGTTAGTTAGATTTTCTAGAAGTATAGAGATATATTTTAGTTAGATAGGTATTCTTCAAATCTTTCAGAGACATTCAGAATATGGCATTTAAAATGTTTTAAGAACTTAGACTTTTCTCAACAGTGATACATGTCTGCTCCTGACAGCACCAGTATACTTCAAGAGGATGATAGGCATCAAAGAGGCTCCTTATGGAGTTTGCTAGTCATTTGAGCAAGAAATTGCTCTTGCCTGGACTGCTTGATGGTATGCTATATGAACTAGACATGCAGGGCCCACAGAAAAATGACTGCTGAACTTGCCTAAAGGGAAGATGATCCTTCAGAGTTCCTGCTTCATGAAAGAGTCTGCCAGACATTCTGCAAGATACATAAGAAAGTGCCTGACAAACTGCTAAAATAGATGGAACTGTCTTTGAAATTTTCTGCTTCATGGAAAAGTCTGTTGGATACTATGGGCCTGTAAGCTGAACACAGATGCCCCAACAGTACAGAAGAACTTTGGGTGACTGTCCAGGCAGTGAGATGTCTCTGTCAATTCTAGAGTTTTGGAAGTTGCCTCAATTCACTTCCTGTTAACTTAGGTAATATTATATCCTTCTGAAGTCTTTGATGGAGTTGAAGAATAGATGGTTATAGATATAGTTTTCCTTAGTTATGATAAAAGATAAAATAGATATAAATATTGTAACTGTAATTCTTGCTTGATAACTGTTTTATTGTATGTAATTTTACTATGTTAAAGTCAAAATCTTCCTTTTTACTTAGACAGAAAAGGGGAGGTGATGTGGGATTCTCTGCTGTATACTATGAATGTTTTATTGTCACTGGTTAATAAAGAAGCTGCTTAACAGAATACCTCCAGGCTGGGGGAGATATATATATAGAGAGAAAGTAGGTGGAGTCAAGGAGAAGCCATGTAGTCACCCCAGGGGACAGATGTACTGGAACCTTGCCAGTTAGCCACAGACAAGTGGTAATACACAGATTAATAGAAATGGATTAATTTAAGATATAAGACTTAGCCAGAAACATGCTTAAGCTACTGGCCAAACAGTATTGCAATTAGTACAGATTTCTGTGTGATTATTTTGGGAGTCTGGACAGACAGAAAGTGAACAAGCATTCTTGCCAATAATTTAAAAATGAGTGGCAATTGCAGATGCATGTGTTCTGATTCTTCTGTAGCAATATAGGCATGGGATGGTCACTGTGGATAGGAAACATCCTTACAGCCTAACACAAGTGGCCAAACAGCACCTGGGGACATCTGTGAGGACAGTCTCCATGAATCTCCCTCATCTAAGAACAAATTAGGCTTATTACTCAGCTCGTATTTTAGAACTTTAATGGGGAAGGTTCCTTGTTCACAAACTTTCAGAAGCCTGTTCCAAAATCATTAAGCAAAGGAGGTGTGTGCTTTGAGGATGTCTCTCTGGAAACATCTGGATACTTTAGACAATAAACTCACTGGTGCTTGATAAAGTCCTCTTTACAGTGGTGTAGGCAGGGGGCAATTTAGAAGGAACATGATCTTTGGCATCTAGACCTGGACTTGAATCTGTGCCCTGACATCCAGCCTCTGGGCCTTATATAAGG
Source organism: Ondatra zibethicus (assembly GCA_004026605.1). Classification (NCBI taxonomy): domain Eukaryota; kingdom Metazoa; phylum Chordata; class Mammalia; order Rodentia; family Cricetidae; genus Ondatra; species Ondatra zibethicus. Next base: position 113,667 of record PVIU01005156.1, read on the forward strand.
TCAGTTTACCTTCTGGAGTTTGGATGAAGAGAGAGGGAGGGAGAGAGGGAGAGAAAGAGAGAGAGAAATAGAGAGAGACATCTATAACATCTACTATCTACCATCTGTAAAATGACCTAATAAAAATAAAAATTGTCATACAGCATCTGGCACATAGTAGGTAATGAAGAGATGTTGACAGAGATTTCTTTCCTACCCAGTCCCATAGTCATTACAGGGGACAAGACCATTGTCCCACAGCACTAGTTGAGAATGCCTCACTGATAAAAGGTACTAAGTCACGTGGCTGACACAGACAAGAATTATGGGTTAGTGTAAGATATAAGAGTTAGTTAATAAGAAAGCCTGAGCTAATAGGCCAACTAGTTTATAATTTAATGTAGACACTGTGTGTTTCTTTGGTCCTGAATGACGGTGGGACTGGGTGGGACACAAACCTCTGTCAACAAACAGATGACAGTTGTTTTCTTTCTGTTTGTTTTGGTTTGGTTTTTTTTGGTCTTAATACTCAGTATTTTCACCTTCTGTGCATATTTGTGCTCAGGCATGAAGATGTTAGATGTTAGAAGAACCATTACCTTTATACAAATGCTGTGGCAACCAGCTGGAACAGGTGTCAACCCATTTTAACCACCCAGGGCACTTTAAACCATTTTAAATAACATCTTGTAGGGGCAGAGAGATGACTCAGACTACTAAGAGCCTGCAATGCACTTGCAGAGACCCCAGGTTCAGCTCTCAGCATCCACATAAGCTGGCTGACAACTGTCTGGTATCTCACCATTTATGGCCCTAGAGGGAACCTGTTCTCATGTGCACATTGTTATGTACAGATAAACATGCATACATATAATTAAACAATAAATCTTTCAATAACATCATACCTACCAGAGGTACATAAGACATGGAAATAAATGAGAACAGAATTATCATGGAAGCATTTTGCCTGTGTGAGGGAGGGGAAGAATTTATTTTCCCCATAGGAAAGAGCTGCTTTAGGGTGGTCCTAGAGTGGAGTATTCTCTTATTTCCAGTGTGTTCAGAGAGCGTTCTATTGGACATGTGACATATTCCAAGCTTGCTCTGCAGGAATGTTCACCTCTTGGATGGGGACTTGACAGAAGAGGAAAAGTGGAGAGTGTCCCCAGTTCACTGGGTATGGGCAGCTTTTACTCAGGACTCTGTTCTCAGATGATAATCTGTTATGGAAGGTAATTTCCAATGAAGAATACTGTCAAATGGTTAATCCCTTAAATAAAGATGTAATCTGCAGACAACACTGTTTGAGCAATGGATTCAAGTGTCCTTATGAGACAAGATACTGCCCCAGGCCTGGGTTAGATCAATTATTCATTGAGAAAGCAGAGGGGGTGTCTGGCTTTTACCCCAATGCCTTTTCCTAACTAAAAACAACATCCAATGATGTTTGAGTAACCCTAATAACACTGTTTAATATAGGCTCTGTTATTACCCCAAAGGGAAATATGTACATATTTTACAGCCATATAGGAAAAAAAAACCTCTGCAGTACTGATTAAAATACACATCAAGACATGTATGTGGTTATGCCTACATAAATCCCTATCTTTGCAAGGAACAGAATCAATTCTTTTGAGAAAGTTAGTTCTGTGCTGGCTTTGAGGACTTAATCCATTATACTCTGAGGAATTGAAAATGGACAAATTCTAATAGTCAGCCACAGTACCAGGCACTTAGTACCAGTGACTTTTGAAGTTAGGATACAAAACACCTTTGTTTTCTCCTATGGTGTCTCTGTAGAACTTAAGATAGCCAAAGAACACTCTTGATACACGGCCATCACAGGGAAGTCACCAGGTTTCAGGATATCATCTTCAGATTGTCCACAGACCATGACTGGGCCCATTGCTCTAATTCATTCTTTAATCCCTCCTTCAATCTTGCTGCCTAATCCCAACCTCTTACTTGTCCCTGCTAACATCTTGTAGATGGTCTCTCTGACCACAACCTCTGTCCAGAGCTGCTTCTAGAATATCAACCCTGTATACCACCTACTGGCTTGAATGAGAAATGTTTCCCATAGTATTGGACATTTGAATAATTAGTCCCCAGTTGGTGATGCTCTTTGGGGATGTTTAGGAAGTAGGAAGTTGCTGAAGGAAATATGTCATCAGTGGCAGACTTTAAGATTAAAAGCTTTGTGCCCCTTTCAGTTTGCTCTCTCAGCTTCACACTTGCAGTTGAAAATGGGAGCTCTCGGCTTCCGGCTCCTGTCATCATATCTCCTTGTCACGATGGACTCTTCCCCATAGGGAACCATATACCAAAATAAGCTATTCCTTCTCTAAGCTGCTTTGGTCGTGGTGTTTTATCATAGCAACATAAAAGTAATACGACCGTGATTGGCCACATCTAATTTCTACTCCTGCAGACTCCCACAGTGCTTAAGACACTGAAGCTCAGGCTGGGAAGATGACTCAGTGGGTAAGTGACATGAGATGTCCTTCTGTATATGTGTTGCTTTTATTGGATAATGAATAAAGCTGTTTCAGCCAATGACTTGGCAGAGTAAAGCCAGGAAGGAAATCAGAACAGAGATAGAGAGACTAGGCAGAATTAGAGAGATACCATGTAGTTGCCAAATAAAACAGATGCCAGAACCTTACCCAGTAAACCACAGTCTCGTTGCAATACACAGAATAATAGAAGTGGGTTAATTTAAGATAAAGGAGCTAGCTAAAAGTACACCTAAGTTATTGGCCAAACAGTGTTGTAATTAATATGGTTTCTATGTGATTATTTGGATCTGGGCAGCTGGGAACAAAAGAGCAGTCTCTGTCTATAAAATGACATGCCAACGTGAGTCAACTACATCCACATAAAACCTGAAAGAGCTTGGGAAGGAATTTTAGACACAAAAGAACAGAGTTAAATATGGCTTCTTGGTAGCAGCATTTTCTTGGGTGGGCTCTGTTTGCTAGAGACAAACAGAGGCATGATTCCTTTAATAGTAGGCTTCCTGATCCAGTGTTAGTAGCAATAATATGCATGGCTTCATTAAAAAATGGCTTCCTGGTTTGTGGTTCATGCTGGCACTGATGACAGGAATAAATCTGGCTCTTTCGGGAGGTCCTGCACTTAAATGGGGTCTGTGAGCAGCATGTTACAAATTGCTTAGTGGGGACATAGAGTCATTGAGTCCCTGGAGCTGGCAGTGAGCATGGCTCACAGAGGCAGTAAATATGCCTCTGCTATGTTGGACTGGGCTGTCAAACAGGCAGGGCCATGGAGTTGGTTCTAGCTACGCCCACTTAACATTTAAAAAAAGTACTGGGACTGAATGAGCATATGATCAAACCAGACTCTCTGAATGTGGCAGCAAAAGTTGGCAGATGGAGAACCCATCAACAATGACACCAGGACCTATCTCTTCTGCATGTATTATCTTTTTGAGAACTGAGTCTTTTTGAATGCACTCCTTCCTAGGCCGGGAGGGAGGGGGGTGGGCCTTGGACTTCCAACAGGGCAGGGCACCATGCCCTCTTTCAAGGAAGAAGGGGGAGGGAGGAGGGGTGGGGAG